>JAEIIL010003717.1:0-18306 GCA_018905715.1 Drosophila lini | reverse complement strand
AATTAAATCTGATAATATTAAATATTACTTAAGGTATACAGAAGATCCACCTTAAGAAGCTTACGTTATCTTAATTTATCATATATTAATTTATATTTTCAGTCTGAAAATGTCCCATCACACAGTGTCTTCGCTACTTTTTTCTCAGTTTTAATAGCTTTTTAATTGCCTTCTACAGCCCACCGAAGTGTTTCCCAATTAAAAGAGTCTGCCTGGCTCCGGACGACACATCCTGCTCTTCAGCTTGCTTTCAGCAACCTTAATCTTTGAATGGGAGACACGGAGGACCGTGCCAGCGACAGGAGGAGGACCGTGCACAATGGGGAATCCCCCACCGAGTCGCGTACACATATCTGTTAATTATGCAGGCGGGCCGCGTGCCCGAGAAGATAAGTAGTCCAGTCGGTGCCGATGCAGGCCATGAGCCAAGAGTCATTTTGACGTTGACTTATAGGGGAAACAGAATGAAATTTTCACAAATCTAATTTAAATCTGTTGTATGGAAGGCTACAACAATTCGCAAGAGCCCTTGAGTCTGAGGGAAGAGTTCCGTGGTAAGCGATTTGGCCTTCAACACGATTCGCCCTTCAATTTTCTGCGATCCCAAGTTGGTAAATTGAACTCAACACGATGCTTTTACCAAGTGCTATACAATCTTTCAGTGGCAGTCAGAGCCTAAGTCGCTCATCTTCCTGGTCTACCGCTGCCTTCTGGGCGTCTTTTTTGGATCCGGGACCGTCTCTTATACGGTGATACACTTTCAGAGAGGCCATTGTTTCATCTATCTAACGAATTGGTGCTTTTTCATGTGTGCCTTTACCAGTGCTTATGCTGCTATTCTGCAGACAGTATATCACTGCCAGAAAGAGTCGTGGGGTAGTTCTTTAAATAAATAATCTTTATTCTAATTCGTTTATGCTAATTCTCTTTCAGTTCCCTCGAGTTGGGTGATCATGTGCTATTGGGCCTGCTTCTGGATTACTCTTTGTACAGAACATGTGGTGACGTTTGCCTATTGGGCATTCATATATCCAAGCGCTCGGGTACGAAAAAACCCGACATGTGTCTCCACCCTCTACAATATCTGGACCCATGCTTTGCCGCTTATCGTCCTCACAGTCGATAATTTTGTGGTGGCCCAGCCAGCCCGGCTTCTTCACTTTGTTTACCCTGTAGGCTTTTGCTTGATTTACCTGGGATTCACGATCATCTACTATTTGGCGGGCGGGGTAGACTTGTAAGAACAAATATTTGAAATTATTTGA
Organism: Drosophila lini; assembly: GCA_018905715.1. Classification (NCBI taxonomy): domain Eukaryota; kingdom Metazoa; phylum Arthropoda; class Insecta; order Diptera; family Drosophilidae; genus Drosophila; species Drosophila lini. Next base: position 17,041 of record JAEIIL010003717.1, on the reverse strand, counting down.
TTTATTTTTATTTCGATTCTAATTTCAGTAAGGGACGTGCAACCATATATAAATTCCTGAATTACTCTAAGCCCGCAAAAGCTGCTGTAGTTTCAGCCATAGTGTTGGTTTTTCTGGTTGTTTGTTCTATATTTCAGTATGGAGTGTATCGGCTAAGAACACGAGTGGCGCGCAAGTTTGGCAAACTTATTTTGGACACTAGCTCACAAAAGGGTGTTTTATAGATTAAGTCATGTATTTATACTGTACAAAATAAATATATTAACAGTACATTAATTGTATAGAAGACAGCATCCTGTTGTCATCCTTGAAATACCATTTAGTCAGTTAGGCTGTAGCAGAAGCGAGAGAGATATTAAAAAATATTTTTTTGTGCATATTAGAGCACAAATAACAGGGTCGTGTTTTGTTATTTATGTCGCTGGAACGTGCTTGGAAAAATAAAAACTACTTCTGGTGCTGCAGCTTCAGTTGCCCTGTATATCCTGCTGCCATATCTGGTTATATGTAGCCTATCTTAATCAGTTGTTTATAAAAAGGCACACATTCATCTCCCGATTTCAAAATAAAAATTCTAAATTTTATTTCTAGGTCTGTAACATTGTTATTGTTCATTGATCTTAACTAACGTATTATTTCCGTTCCAAAAAAATTAATTTTGTATAGCTATTTATTTCGCTTTTAATTGAAAATATTGTTTTTTTTTACAAAACTCACTCATTTCCCTTAAATATTTAAACGTTCTGTGACTCGCCTAGGAATGTCGCTAGCAATTACGACTGTAAATAATGCTGGGGCCCGCTAGCAACAATGAGTTGACTCATTGCTGCATTTTTCAACCAACAAAACGACCCCCCGCGGGCCGCTCCGCCCCGCATTAACTTCTGCATCGATAAATAAACAAGTTGAGCTACTTAAGATTTAAGTTGTTGTTGTTCCCGTCCTCGTTCGACTGTTGTTGTTGCAAGTGGTGTGCACACAAAATTTGTAGTGAATACTTTTTCCCCCATAAACATGCACGCCCCCGTGCCGCCCCGCTGGCACCCCTTAACTGAATTAACCCCTTCAGTCCGTTACAAAATTTCATATTACGTATACGCTACGTATGCGCATTTCAAGCATGAAACGCTTCTGCACAGTGCACAACAGCAGCTGCGCTGCTGCGTGTGCCTCGGATAATAATATAAGCATATAAATGTTTATGTTAAATTAAATTGAATGCAAAAAGGCGGAAATGTTACGAAATGCTTAAAAAAAAAGAAGGAAAACAAATACATTTTCGCCATGTTGGCTCCGAGAGCAGGAAGCTGGTATAATTGCCCCCCCTGGCATACTGTTGGCGCCACAAATTTAAGACGATCCCTTTAAGTTATGTTGCCTTTAAATGCTATCGCCACCCTCTCCCGCTGTACACCAATGCAGTTGGCGGCTGTCAGGCTGAGTGCAGCCATAAATACGTTAACGTTCGATGTTTTAGGCGAGGCCAGCTGCAGCCACAGAGCCCTGCTAAGTGGCTGCACTTTAGCAGGTCCCATAGGGTCCCTTCGACAAGCCACTAAGCAAGGCGACTTTATGGGGATGTGCTTTTTTGTCTTCCATATGTGCAGGCGAATCCCCATATACAAAGGTGGATAAATAGTAAAATGTTTTGCAAATTAGAATTAGGTTAATAAACTTGATAGCAGACAGGCTTAGCGGACTAAGGAGCACTATTGTTGTACCGTATAATTTCTGTTCAATAAAAAAAGCTTCAAATCAAAAAGTTACCACAAATATTAGAATGCATTTATATCAATTGATGTATTTTTGCAATACCAACACAACCAGAACAATTGGAATGTTTCCATACGCATTTTGCTGCTGCCCGGGGGCTGAAGCGGCATTGGAATTTCGTTCTTTACCAACCCATTCAAGTGTTAAAATATGTATATAAAATTGATTGGCTGATTAAGCACACACTTTGCACAATCCACCCACACATTGTTGCTCCTTTCATCCTACTATTATTTATTTTTTGCTTTGCACTGTCTGGCCTTGGTATTTTCCCCTTTTTTTTGATTTGCCTCGGAAATGACGCAAATAACGCAACAAATTTAAGCCAGTCACAAAAATTCTCCCAGGCCACCCATACACCCGCACACTCTGACAAACGCCGGCACAAACACACCTTCAAAATGGGTTATTTATGACAATAGGCATGTGAGAGCCGACAACAGGATGTTTTATATTATGCCATTGGAAAATAAAGGCAAACACACATACATCCGCTCACGTACGCACAATGCCCAATTTTGTTGTTTCTGTAATATTTTGCATAAATTCCACTTAATATAAAAGGGAAGCAAGGGTATATCCACAAGTAAAATAACTGAAAGATAAAGTTGACTAAAAAGTATGACAAACTAGCAATGATATAACAAGGATGTTTTATAAAAAATAAAGTAAAGCTCCTGCGCTGAAATAAGAAGGTATTATTCTCATTTTTTAAATGGGTCCTCTGATAAATTATATAAATACTTTTATTGATCAAGGATGGGTCTCTAAAGCCGATTTTATCAGAAAAAAAAATATATCCCTTTGTCGAGGGCATTAACAAGTCTTTTTATGTGCAGCAAATATTTTTTCATCCTTTTTGAGTAATTTCGAGAGTGAAATTTAATTTTGCTGCTCATTAATGGCACGTCGACCGACAGAGAGCTCACCGGAAATATGTGATTTCCGAATATAAATACATATTTGTTCCATTTTTGTATTACGCCCCATTGTACATGAATGTGTGTTCTTGTAATTCCTGTTAAACAAAAAAGTCCTTGCGGATAATTACAGGAAGTTTAAGAGGATCCAACATAATGAATGAGACGAGGGGGCGTTAACTTGGTTTTTAACACTGTTGATTCTCATAAATTTATAGGCTGATATTGGGAATCCAAATTAATAAACTAACAAGCTGGACCTTTATCCAAAACCTACCTTTAATTGGAAGTTTATCCAATTTTATTTCCAAGAGACTGTTATCATCCCGAAATTTATGTTAAGACAAGCCTTAACTCAGTCTTGTTTTGTTTTGACTGCAAAATATTATCGAAACAGTCTTGAAACTTATCTCCGAGCTCCCAGCCCACTCATTTCAGTACAAAGCTAATAAACTTTATTCGTTTAAGACATTGTTTGAGAATAGGCGAGTGTGGGGCAAGAAAGCGAGGCCCAAAGCCGAAGCCAATCAAAAGCAAAACAATAAACAAGCATGACAATAAATAAATAAATAAATGGCCAGACGAAAAATGTGAAACGGAGGACCCTCTGTGCAAGGAGTCGCAGCAACGTTTTGCCTTGCGTGAAAGGATAATGACTCGTCCATTTCCCGCTCTCCTCTCAGCCTTGCTGGCAAATGCAAACGACAATATTGAAACGGCGGGACATCGACAGGATAAGGCGGCCCGCAAGGCTGTGACGCAGGAATTGATTGAATGCCGTATTAAGCTTAAGCCGCTCACACACACGCCGAAGTAAGCAAACATTTATCTTTCCCCTTTTTGGCTGCGCTTATTTCTTTTACCCACTTCAATTTAACGGCTACTTAAGTCCATCATATTGAATAATGCTGTGTACAGAGAGGAATGCGGGCTGCTGCCAATTTCTGAGCAATTCCTGATATGTGAGTAAGCATTTGCAAGTTTGTACTTGGAATGTTGTGGTTATAACTGAATCGAATAAATTATATGAAAAGAATTCAACAATTAAAAGATTTATTTGTTTGCCATCTGCGAATGGTGCATATTTGCCATATTTGATTTATGCCCAAGGAATAAAATACAAAAAGGAATAAGTTTACTTCAAGGCGAATAAAAATTCCAAATGTCTGGAGACACTGAGAAGAATTATGGCAAAAATTTGAATTACTTATAAATATTTTCGTATAGAAACGTTTACGTTTGTAAAATTAATATGAAAACTTGTCCAAGTTGAGTAAAAAATAATTAAGAATCAATTTAAAACCTTGGAGACTAAAAATAAAAAAATATTTACCAACTTTTCTATTTGCGAGACTCCTCTCCGTGTGCCTTACCTCCTTCAATTTAACAGCTACTTTAATCCATCATTTCAAATTATTATCTTCGCGCCTGGTGGCAAAAGTTGGCAAGTTCCCGTGCACGCTCAGTTGGCCACGCATCAAATGGGCCCTCAATGGGCATTAAAAGCTCCTTGATGACGCTACCTGAAAATCGTGATGCGGACGGCGCAGGAGGAGCTGGTCGGGAAGGACTAAAGTGGAGGCTCATTAAAAGGCCACCGCACAAAACTGCTGACATCACGACAGACGGCGACGATGTTGCAGAGGCTACTTGGGCGGCGAATTAAAAAGTTGCCTTGATAATCCTTTTGCAAAATAGACGGGATTAAGTAAAACGCTGAGCCGGAAATTTATGCAGCCCAGCTGGGCATTGGCTGCTGTCCAGGTGTTGACCATCAACTTGGCCGAGTCGAGTTGGGTAAGGAGTTCGCCGCGAAAGCACTTAAAATGTGCCACAGTGTTGCAATAATTACCGTTAAATGTTCACAGTTAAAAACACTTGCAGAGGAAAGGGGGATATTCAATTCTGGCCCAGAAGGCTCTCTGTTATTATCCCTGCAGCAGAGCCTGGTGATGTCGGTGATTTGTAATTTTAAGCGGCGTATGATTAACTTTGGAGCTGGTGGCGAGACCAAAGTGATGATTGGGGTTATTAAACCGCACTTACTTAAGTCTAATAAGCCTTTAAATAAGTTTATATTTAAGCATTCGTCACACTTGCCAAGTATCTTAATTAAGACTTTCGGGAGAGAGTCATTTCTTTATGTAAGCTAATCCTTTTTTATTTATTTTTTACCCGAAAGCCCAACTGCCTGCAGACAACAACTAATGACTCGCCATTAAATTGGCTCGCCAAACACTACATTTAAATTAATGCACAGACGATCAAGAGAGCCGGATTTTGGGTGGCGAGCAGGGGAGTCTACTGTCTGAGGGCAATTTCAAGCGACCTCCACTCCGCCCGGCACCCGTTTTCCGTGTCAGCCAAGTGTGCACTTGTACTTGTAGTTTAGCCAGCGTAAAAACATATAAATAAATATGAAAATCGCATAGAAAAACCAACAGAAGCCCACTGGCAACAACAACAGCGGCAGACACATGAAAATAGTCCTTGTTGGTGTTGTTAATGTTTTTGTAGTTGCTGTCTGAGTGAGCACGAGATGCCTGGCTGCTGCTGCTGCTGCTGGTGCTGCCTCTGAACCAAAGTGCCATGCATTTGAAATTTTTAAGCACAACACTGCGTATGATCAACGTGTGTGGGCGTCTGGCCAGAGGGGCCACATGGCTGGGCGGGGGTGAGGTTGGGAGCGTGACTATATGGCACTGCACATGAAATAATGACAACAGCTATAAAATTTGGTTGGCTTTTTGCGACACAAGCAGAGCAGCAGGAGTACACGCTGTTCCCAGAAACGATGTCAACTAGCAAATTGGTTTTGAAAAAAGATAAAATTAAAACAAATGTTCAGTTATTTGTTTTTTATAATTGTTGGGGTTTAGTTGTGAGATCCGCATTGAAAATTAATTATTTCATTTATAATGAATACATGAATTCCATATTGAAATTCACATAAATTCTTAGCAGTTTCTAAAATACTTTGAGTTTTTGTATTTTTTTATTTAAGAATGCCTATCAAAAGGAATTTATTTTCTAGTATATTGCTATAATTCCGTGAAATAAAATACTCCTTTTCTGTGTTTTTTTTGTGTTTTGATGGCGAAATATATATTGGGAACACGACGCTAACGCATTTACTCAAGTGGCTTTCTGACGCTCATCGTCTGTTTTTCCTGCTTTTCCTGCTATTATTGCTGGGGAGGATGGTGGCTCTGCTTCTGCTTCTCTGATGCTACTCTTGTTGTTGTTGCTTCTGGTGGTTATTTCCCTTGCCCGACTGTCTTGAATTATTATTCATGAGAGCTTTAATTTATGCTGCAGTTAGAATTAGTGCGCTTTGCATTTTTCGCTATCTCTCGTTCAACTGTACATACTCCCTTATGCACATATGTGGTACGAATGTGTGTGTATGTTTAGTTTTCGCTGCGGAAGTACTTAAAACGGCATTAATACTTTTATGACTTCTGGCCAAGGGAATCTGTGGCCAGGTGGTGCCACCAAATATTCCCATAAAATATTCATGTCCATTCCATTTCAGATTTTGTGTGTGGGCGGATTCCCTTGTACTTAGTCGTGTAATTGACAAGCATTTGTAATGAACTTAGGGGATATTAAATTCGGAACTTTGGAACAGAATTCAATTTTATTAATTTGACAAATCTAAATCGAAGAGTGACAATGATTAAAGAGGGAAATTTTGGAGATGAAAAGCCAAAGCGTTCTAGATTTCCAAATATCTTTTTCAAAGGCATTTGTGATAGAGGGAAATTGTATCTCATTGTAATATGGCTTTTCACTTTAATTTACTCAAAGTTTTCCCAGATTCACTTTTTCTAAATACCATTTCACTATGTTATTCGCCTTGAACTCCCCCAAGCACTTTTGTAGCTGCTTATGGCCATTTGCTTGTAGCCAATTTCCATTCTCGTTTGAGTGGCAATCAGTGTTGGGATTTGTTTATGGCATTTTCATGCTTATTTTTATTTCCATTATCTTCCCCTTTATTTGATTTCTAGCTCTGGCCATCGACGAGCAGTGACTTGTCTCTGTATTTTCAATAGAAATAAGCTAAAATTTGCATACCATCACAAAACAACAATAATAAGTTCAGAGATCTCCAGTAAACAAGCTCCACTTGCGTTTATATATCGTAGAGTTTTCCTTGCCGACGAAGAGTTTTCTTCTTCCACGCATTCGACGCGTTCGTTTTGCATTTTTGCGCTGCTTGTTTGAAAACTAATTAAAAGTTTAAATGTTTGTAATTAGCGTCGAAATAAATGTCTGCCTGCCACATTATAAAATTAGTAAATTTTATGCCAAACTTCTGCTGCAGTCAAAATATACGAACTGCAAAAAACAAACGCCGGCGCAGTCCCCTCTGCCCTTTCTGCCTGCCTGCCTGCCTGCTATGCGGTGGTTTTAATTTCGAAATTTTCAGTTCGGTGTGGCTTTGTTGGGTTTGACTTATTCGAGTTATTAACCCAGCCATTTTTTTTTATCAAGATACACTTATTCGTTTCGTTATCTAATTTTTGTGGAAACGGGAAAATACGCAATCGTTTCATAAAAGAACAAACGGAATTTTACAAGAGGCGGGTCGACTAGGAGTAATCCTATGTCAAGTATTCAGTCATCAATAAAAACGCACACGCTTAATTAATTTAACCCGAAAAGTCAACGACGCGTGACGTAGACGAATGGCAACGGCCGGGAAAGGACAACGAGCCCAGCAATCCCGCAACAATGACATCCGCCCCCGCAGAGAATCTTCTTCAAGCCCCTTTCGCAAGAAAGCATGACACAATGACAGACATCGATAACAAGTTGGTTTTGACTTCGTTGTCGGCATTAAAATAAAATACTCAAATTCACAAGGACAAAGGACACAATCAGACGTTGTCAGTTCCCTTTGGGCGGGATTTAAAAGAGTCGTAAATGTTAAGTTGCAACTTGCAACTATATTCAAAAAACGACTCTTGAGAGCAGTGTTCCGATTGTAGGAATCATTGCATTGTGTACTTTTTGGTAGCACATTTAAATATTTTATAACATTTAGGTATTTTGTAATATCATTGAGAAAATGTAGCAGTCTAAGTCTAAACGCTTATCCACGATCTATTCACCTACTCAACGAGCTTAGGTTCTGTGTGTATCCCCTGGGCCGTGTCTAAGTAAAAGCTGGTTGGCAAACATAAACTCATTAGCCCAAAATCATCCTTTATTGGGACGGCGTTGTCGGAGAGTTAGATGGGAGTTCGATTGGTCAAATATTCAATATGCGTCGACTGTGTGAGCGGCCAGCACACAACATCTGATAAATGCAGCACAGCGGGGCTTAATTAAGGTTTACTACTCGGCCCATAACTCGCCCTGTGCCACCCGCACCTATTATGTGCTCAGCTCCATAGAAATACGAGCACATACACTCGGACTACTCAATTTAATTATGTGCTAAGTGCTCGGGGCACTGCCCAAAACTCATTCGATATCAGATAATCGCGCAATCGTCGAGGCAGAATCGCTGTTCTAGAATTTCAGTTGTAAGCTTGCAAACTATTCAATAGCACATCTATGTAGGTGTTTAAACTGGTGATTAGCTAGAGAATAATTCACTTAGTAGATGTTTAGGCTTTAAAGAGTACTATCAATCTCAAGAAACCTTATCCGGCAAGGCAAAAATATTTTAAGTGGCGGGGCTCATCGATTATTTTAATAAAACTCTCGAAAATTGGCTTGGCATTTTTCCTTGCTTAAAATTAAATTTAATAAGTAGCTTCTTTTCCGAATTTTCAGCGCATCTGCTTTAACGCAACTTACTTTCCACAATTATTGCAATTTTCTTGAACGGTTCTCCTCCTCCTCCCCCTCTTGGATATATACGTAGTTAACCCCCGCAGCCTTAACCCCGCCACGCCGTGATAGCTGCGTATTGCTGGATCAGCAGGCGGCAATGGACAGAGCTGCGGGCGGGTTAAGTGTCGCTTGTGCTGTGTTGACCGGAAAAACGCGGGAAATTAAGGATAATGTAATTTATTGATGCATTGTAAAAGTTAAGCTCCAGTCGCCAGCGTTGTCGTTGTCGCTGTCGCTGTCTGTGCTCCCTCCAGTATAAATTACAATTTGACAGAAATGGCGAGCGAGGGTATCTGATGAGGGCTGGCCACGGTCCACGGAAAATCGTGTGAGCTCAATTAAATTTACAATTAACAAATCCAATAACTGTGACGCTCCAATAATTTCAAGAATTAAAATAAAAATACTATCTTAAAGTGCAAATAACCATATCTAAATGATATTAAAAAAGGCTTAATTGCCGTAAACAGAGCACACTCGATTAGAGAATGTGAAATCTTTTTAGGGAGTGAAACGGAAATTCTTTCTGACCAAGCAATCAACACTTGTCCGGAGCTGTGACTCTCGCACGCCGGCTGACAAAAGTGAGCAAATATTCCATGGCTTTCGGCTTTGACCAGGCAAACATATTTGCCGAGATGCCTTTGGCTTTAATTTCGGCAGACGACTTTGGCATTGGATCTGGCTCCGTCTATTTATATCTAAAGTTCCCCGCCCATATATATCCCGTATCCTCGGAGCTGAAGCAAGGAATGCCAGCAGCAAGTGTAAGTGTGGCGCATTCCACTCGTGTTGAAACTGTAAAATAGATGCTGCCATCCTTATTTCCGCCGCACACCCAAGATGCGATTGCATTTTGTTACATACGAACCCACACATTGGGGTAAGTACAGTGCGGATCATCAAAGGAGAAACTAAATGGTAAAGAATTTATACACAACTAAGGTAAGTTATGAGTTTAGTAATTGCAATATTTAATTTTAACCTGATCCCAAGATAGTAAAGAACTATTGAAACTATAATAGTAATGTAACTATAATTCTATCTATTCAAAGACAAATTTTCCCAACTTTCATACATTTTTGAAACGCAGCTACCATCCCAACACATGCTTAATCTGGAAATCCTTCTTGGCCTGCTTTCCCAAACACCATATAACTAACAAGGAGGAGATGACGACGAGGATGCCACCCCTCTCGCATTCAGGATCGGTATACTGTGTGCTAGCTTAGCTGGTGGAGATTTATGGAGGAATTCCTAAAAGAAATCCAAGTCAATTACTTGCTTAATTATTTCCTTTGAAATTTATTGATTTCTTTCGCTTTCCCCTTGGAGTAAGGCAAGGAATTTTGCGCAACACGCTCCGCTTGCTATTTGTTTTGCCTTGGAAACTGGCATCTGTAAGACCTTAACCAGAAATGAAATGGGAAAACCAGTAGCTATTTCGTCTTTGGCGTTTGACTTTATTTAGAAGTGACCAACGACATTTTAAAAGTATGTACATACTTGCACTTATGAAAATGTAACTAAAATTAGTTTATTTATAAAAACTGATTGATGTGTCATACAAGAAATTCCTAACAAACTTCAAATTTGTATTTTCCTGTTGGTTTTTCTCTGTTGCCTCTTACACAAATTGATTTAAAATTTTTCCAATAAATTAGCTTCCATAATGAAACTGTGAGAACAAAAAAATAATATAGCAACCTTGGCATCTCTTTGTCTTGTGCTGAGGGTAGTTGGTTGTTTGCTCAACTGTGCGTATGAGTAATATGAATATTGACGTACTCACGCTCCAGTGGGTTTTTGTTGTTGAAAACAATTTGTGTGTGTGAACGGCTGTTTTTGTTATTTCATGCTCTTTTTATTACTCATATGTATGTGTGGTGTGTGTTCATTGGTGAATGTTTAAAAAATCCACTCGTGTTGATTTTAAAGCAGTTCTGTGCCATTGGGGGTTTTGAGTGGCAGTGAAGTCCTCTTGCGGGCCTTTTCAAACAAATTGAATTATTCTGTAGTGTGCATTTATAGTAATTGATTAAAGACTTTATTTCATAAATAAATTCTACTACAATAGGATGATAAACATGAATGTCATAAGCCAAGAAAGCCTAGCAAAATTACGTATCTAAAGAAAAGTTTAACCTTTAATTGGCAATTTTTAACCTAGTTAAATGAAACGAAGCGAAATACATTATATTTGTAATCAGGTCAATGTCTGGGAGGTAAATTAAATCCAAAACGAAACTGGGATTCATTCACATATAGGATTTATGCATTGCACCGGCGAGGGTCACAACAATTGTTTTCACTCACACAGACGCATCGTTTTTTAAGCTTTCGGTGTCGCATTGAAAATGTCTGGGTTTTTGTTTTGTTCTTTAACGATTTTTTGTGTGCACCCCACGGCAACAGCCACAACGAAAATCTCTTTATTGGATTATCCTGCAAAATTTACGCGGCATTAAAAGCGGCCAAACAGGACCCTCTGCCCGCGGCCCCGGGGGATCTGAATAAGTGTGTGTGTGCTGCTGGGTGCTTCAAGGGGTTAAGCGCAAGGTAGCCAGCCCGTGAACAACAAAACGAGAGAAACGTTTATTTACATTTTTAAGGTCGTCGTCGACGCTTCCATTAGTCCAACAACGAGCTCCCAATCCGACCTCCGCCGAAAAACGAGAAACACGTAAAGAAAAAAATCCATTAGCTTGGCGCATATTTCCCAGGCATTTCCTACTTAGAGCCATTTAAAGTTTTAAGGCCGCAATGGAGTAGCGAGCAATGTGTTTCTGGTCCAAAGAGTTGGATGAAGATCTGAGTAATTGAATTTGGCTGGATGAAAGACACAACAGAATTTGGGAATAAAATTAAAATTTATTTCAAGGAAAGTTGTGTTTTTAACATCTAAAAATTACAATAAAGGTAGTATTATTTTTAACCAATTCATACAAAACAAAACTTAAGCTAACTCTACATCTACCTAGCACAACCTCAGTACTTTCCAGGTCCAGGTTTTTGAAATCCCAGTTTTTACCTCTCAGCTTTGCATCAATAAAGCAAAAAGAATGCGGCACGCAAATTGCTGAGAAAACCCTGCAATGTCTGCAACGATTCTGGCTTCCTGAAACCAGGACACTCCGGACTATATCGTAAAAAAAGAAAAGTTTACGAAAACATGCGTGTGTGCGCTAGCTACGTGTGTATGTGTGTGGAGGTCGTTTGTTTGGCTGCATCAAATTGAAAAACTCAACCCAACAATGTCCTTTGCAGAGCGTTTCCGGAGTCACTTAAAGAAAATGAAATGATGCCTCCAAGTGTTGACATATTATTAGCTTGTTCGGGTTTTTAGTTAAGTATTATTTTAGAAATGTAAAAATAAATAAATTATTTTCGAATTGAATACTTAATATTACTGAAAATTAGTGTAAAATATTCTCCACGACTTGTAATAACTGTTTGAGCTGACAGCGCCTTCAGGATAGCCTAGCAACCATAATTGAATATTATTTGACATGGAAGTCAAATAAGTGTGGAAATAAATCGAAAACGTCAACTGGAAAAGAATGATGGAAGTGGGTTTTCTTTTCAATCAGACATATCCTTATCTATAATGGAATGATGGAGGAACGTGTCACATATACATATGTATGTGTGCATTGGTAAAATCAAAATGCAAATACAATTTTGCATATTTAATTCGTGATGGAGAAAAGCGGAACCATGATCATTCCAAGACACTTTATGGTTAAGGATTTGACACTGCATGTATTCAGTTACTATAATTTTAACATAAAATATGTTTAGTTAATATTTTTCCACAGTACATTTAATATTGCATACTTTCCGTCCTCGCAAAGGCACAAAGAATATATATTTGAAAATAAAATAAATAAAATCAAGTACATATATGGCAAAAAAAGTGCTTTGTTGCCCGCAGCTGCATCAACACAATTGTGGAAACTACGCCCCGAAGCCCTTGCTTTTTGCTCCCTGAGCTACCAACCTAAAAATCACGCATGACAAATGCCAGAGTGCCAGCCACAACAGCTACCAAATATTCGAAGGAGGTCTGAACGGGTTTCCTCCGTCCTTTTTTCGGCCAGAGCAGCAATGACTTTTTACAATTTTCATATGAAATGAACCATTAAATTGAATTGGCATTAAAATTATGTTCATGTTCGGGAACGAAACCGAAAATACGAAGGAGCGCAGGCGCAGTCGGAATGGGGGGAGAGATTTTTCTAGCTTTTGGCACTTTGCATACGACTAACCAAACCCATTCGAGTTCGAGTTATTTGCATTTTTATTACAACAACTGCGAGAGCGACGCATTTGAAGCTGCGAAGAATGAAAAGGGACGGAATGGAAAAAATTCAAATAAATGTTTGTTAAGTATTTTTGAATTGAGTTTCATGCACACTCGCACACACATTTATACTCGCATTAGGCAACTGAACGGGGCAACGTTTAGATCCATGCACCTGCTGCTTCACACACAAACAGCAATGGCATCATCAGGGCGCTCATAGCAACGACAGCGACAGATGCTGGCCCAGAAAGCTGAGGAAATATGAGGCAGCCCAGGCATCTCACAATACACTCGGTAAACTTGAAATACGAAATCACGCATTCAAGCCAAGGAAACTGGGATCAGTCTCTGCCGGTAGTTGGTTTCAGGGAGAAGTAGTGGTGTACTTGGTCGACCTCATATGATTTATAAAAATACAATGGGATCCTATATTTTTATTTCATTCTAAGTTTTTAAGATTGGCCAAATACCTCTTTATAGCTTGCATTCTTTTTGGCACTTTCGAAATCGTACAAATAAGTCTAGAATGAAGTTTATAAATATTGAAAATGAGAGAAATAGATAGTAGATAGTAACCTGTATTTAATTTGTCTGTTAATTCAGCTTTTCCGAAATCATTTTATTTTCAAACAATCAGAGCAGCTTGGACACTTAACTTCAACCGTCTCTTGAACTCCTTATTCGATTCCACATTCTCCACACGGATTGGACTCACACAGTTGTTTTTTTTTAATAAGCACACGTTATATAGTAAAGAACAATAAAATTTCTGGGAAAACATGTTTGAAAACATTAGTTTCCTGTTCCTTTTTGCAATGGCCCTTTCATCCTGGGCTGTGCTTTGTCTCCAGCATGCGGTTGAGATCCAGAGACGCGCTGCCAAAGATTATCGGGTAGAACTCTACACAGGTGAGTTGGATGACACTAAGTTTTCTATCTTCAATTATTTGTATCCCGAAACGAACTGATCAATTAATTGTCACAAAGCTAAACAGTGGTTATTCTAGTTTGATTGCCAAGAAATTATTGTTATTCTTTTCAGAGCTACCCAAGATTTCATTTGAGCCTGTCGTGAGCCACAAGCCCGCAGATCCAAGACCTTTTAGCAATTCCTTTGAATTTGCGAAAAGCTTCTGGGTGATACTCTTGCTGACCTTTGGTCTGTCGAAGCTTCTTCAACTGGCCGAGAGGAAGGCCAAGGATTACCTCAAGGGCCACAAAACGATGAAGTCTGTTAGCGCGGAGAATCCTGCCGTAGACCAGAAGCTTCATCCTGTTCAACAAACCCAAGTGATGGTGGAAGAGAATACAGCTATGAGGGAGCAGCTAAGCGTTCTTCAGAGTCACTGTTTGGAGATGAGCGAGTTGCTGCACGAGCTGAGGCTGAGCAAAAGCTCCAGCAGCCAGGAAAGTGTTAAAACCGGAGATGAGGACGTAGAGACTTTGGAGCATTCTGGAGAATCGAAGATGGTTAGGCAGGGAACCAGCTTCTTAACTGAATCGGAATCGGCTTCAACGGAGCCTCTTTACGGGAAACCAGAGTCCAGTCCAATTATGACCAGCTCATCCCAGCACATCCAGAATATCTATATCACAAATAGTCACATCCACATCAGAGGGCCCGTTTTCTGCTCGGATAACAACTTTAGTGTGGAACTTCGCAGGCAAGCGGAGAAGTACTCCCAGAAGCAGAGCGAGTTTGTCCAAGTGTGGGGAAAGCACATCGCCGGACCCAAGGAGCGCCCCATGATAGCGGGTATGCGTTGCAACAACATGCTTCTGTAAGAAGTGTCCAAATCTCTCAAAGTGCGCTTAATAAACATTATTGGGTTTAATTTAAAATGCTAATTTTTGCACTTGTTCACTCGTATGTCACCTTTACTAATCACCCTTTGAAAAATCTTAGTTAGCAGCTTCAAAGAGCAATTAATAGAATTATCAAAGAAAAAGAGATTTAAAATATGTTAAATAATTACATCATAAAGTTAAATTTGATTGTTCAATTAGGCATATTTAAAGCTACTCATAATTGTTTATAGTTTCGAGACATTCAAAAAATACGAATGCGATGTTTGGCCAACGATTGGTGTGCTTTACCATCCGCCATTCCTAAACATTTTCCCGCCCATCAATTGTGGCTTAAATTTCGCAGTTGGCTCGACTCCGGCCCTCTTCCTCTGGGCCGCACTCTTTATGGTTTCGATTTTACGATTTCCTCGCACTAGTTGCAGGCATCGCGTGTCCCTAATGACCCGCGACAATGGACGCTTTGGAAATCCGAAATTCGGGGCCACCGCCTCCTTTTGCATATTGCACTGCAGCTGACATAAAATTGCCCTCTCAGTCCGGGCAAAACACTGAGCCACTCTATGGCGCAATCGAAAGCAGTTTACAGTCGGCTTTTGCAGTTTATTGGCTTTGGGACAGAGGGGCAGACACCATTGGGAACTTCTTCAGTTAGTATATTCGTGGGAGAGGTTTCCTCAACTCGGACTTGGGAGAGTATAAGTATAATAAAGTGCTTCAAGTGCAGGGTACTTGGTGCGTTCTTCAATGAAGATAATTTCTGGAAACAAATTTCCCTGAGTTCTTTGCTTAATTAAAAAGCATGGACTTTTAAGATTTTATGAATTTAATATTACATTTTTTTAACTAACGTGAAAATAGTATACAAAGCCTTAAGCATTCTCCAAGTTTATAGTATTTTCATCTGAGAAGTTCACGAGATCTGCTCTACAGACATCCAGATGTATTTTTTAGCTGGTTTAATAGTGTTTTTATTTATATTTTTTTTTTCTGTCGTTGTGCTTGGCGTTCTCTGAAGAGTCCGCGGATTCCGTAGTGCCTTAAATTTTGCCAGCTGAATTTCTCAAATAGTACGCATTTCTCAAATATATTTCAGAAGGAATTTAGTGCTAAAAATAAATGAAAGTTTACTCCATTTAAAAATAACATAATAACATTTGAAAAATGTTCCTTTCCATTTGAAGCCTTGAGTGCCTGTCAATGGGTTCGATGCCACTTGAACCGTTTTTCGTGAAAGAAAGGAAAATACGGTGAAATCCTTTTCATGTTTTGACGTTATTTAATTAACAAGCAATTTGCCTCGGCCCGATGCTAATTAGGCGAGCCCCATCAAAGGCTGTACAAGACAAAAGTCGTCGTCTGGCGATGCACCGAAGCGAGCTCGGATTCTACCTCCCGCCTTAACCCTTGACAGCTCCAACGCCTTCAGACACATTTCCATTTTCACACTCAACGTGCCGAAAACAATTAAATGAAAATGAAACTTAAAAAGGGCTCCGCTCCGACAAAAAAAAAACGATTGCTTTGTCTGAGGGAGTCCTTTCAACTTTTGGGGTTCCCCGCCCTCAGATAAGAGCGGGAATATAAGCAAATTTAAGGTGTGTATGTGCAGCGATTTTTGTGATGAAAAGTCGCCCTCCTTGGGAGTTCTGAGCTCTCATCTGACACGCGGCGGCAAAGTTGCGAGCTGCACGCACCACAAGAGTCAGCTAACTATAACAACTTGAATTGCATGCCTCTTTGAGTCGAACAACAGCTATAACAACTAGCACGGCATTAGTGGTCGGGGACGCTGGTCAGGATCCCGTTGCGAGTGCAATAAGGCACTGAGAGAAAATAATAAGAAAATAGAATAATTCAATTAACTTTAGAACTATTTGAAAGACAAGTTTATGATATCTTTAAAAGGTAAGTGTGTTATACTACATTTTAAAATATAAAAAATTCATTTTTCAAGGGCTCCAGGAACCCTTTCAAAATTCTGAAACGCTACAGTGTATGAAGTGGAATCGTTGTCATGGTCACGTACAACATCTGCTGCTGCATCCGGCTGCTGCTCCGCACGAACGGACGATGAATGGCGGCCATGTTCCGAGCTCCATGTTCCATGCTCCAACCGCAACAATTGTCAAACAAGCCAGAAAAATGGCGGCTTTTTAGTTGCCCCTTTCAGTGGCAGGAGCTACTTCTACTTCTACTGTTTCTTTGAGAGCTGCTGCCTTCTCCGATTTGCGGCCAAACAGTTGCAAGTGACTGACTAATGATGCGAGTAGAAATGCATAATTTATCATTAAAGAATGCTGCTTATATTGGTACACTTATAAAAGTGTATTTTTATACCCTTGCAGGGTATTATAATTTCAGTCAGAAGTTTGCAACGCAGTAA
>JAEIIL010003715.1:0-16667 GCA_018905715.1 Drosophila lini | reverse complement strand
TATCTGCAAGGGTATACAAACTTCGGCGTGCCGAAGTTAGCTTCCTTTCTTGTTAAATATGTGTTTAAAATGTATTTTAAACCAAATAAACAGCTCATATATTTCTTTATGTGCACTTCTTTTATGGCCCACTCACCACATCGCGATGATATGGATGACCCCATAAAGCTCTATAAGCCGATATCAAATATGTAAAATATATCAAATAACCAAAACGCATTGTGCTTAGAGCTTAACCTTCTTATTGTCTCTTGCCACTTACCACACTCGGCGGGTATCGGATTTTGGCCATTTTTGGGGTTTCGGCCTGTTGGCTTTGCAACGCATTCAAGTCGAAGTCAATAGCCTCAGGGATTTGCATAATCCCCGCCCCAGCCCCAGCCCCAGCCTCTCGAATCTTGAATCTCGGTCTCCAGTCTCGGATCGTATATATCATATGTCTAGACCAGGTGTGGGTCCAATAAAAACGGAAGCTTTGGCCTGCAATTCGATAAAGTAAGCCGCTAAGCTCAAAGCGACCGCTGACACTAATGTGGGTCTGTGTACCACCACAGATTTCCATCCACTTCCTAGCTATTGTCTGTAGGATATCGACCCGGTTAATCCCAAGCTCCTGCAGCCATCCCCCTGTTGATGTTGGCTGAAACCGAAACCGAAACGAGTTTTCATATAACACCAACGTTCGTTCCCCCGACTGACTTTTCATTACTAAGCCAAAATCCACAACAACAACAACAACGGCAGCAGCGGCAACGGCAAAGGCAACAAACGGCAACCAAAAGAGTTGCGAATGCGCCACACCGTCTGTCCGTCGACTTGCGCCGTTGCGAGATATAGAAAGACAAGACAGTCCAATTTTTCGGTGTATATAAGCCGAGTGCAGCGGCTCAGCGATTCAGTCCCAGCTTGGATCTCGTTACCCGTGCAGCACAGCGAACCGTGGAGTAATTGTTCCCCCGTGAGACGTCGAATCAGCAGCTCAACAATGCGAATGGTAAATCCACAAAGCCGAGCCCCTTCTCGAGGATCTAAAATATACATAGTTGTGGCTGAAGTTGAAGTGTCCAATGTGTGATGATCAGAGATCTGAGATATAGAGTGAACCGTGCCCGTATCCTCCATTGCAGTTCGTACTTCCTTGTCTCGCCGTGTGCGTGGCATTGGCCCACTTTGGAGGAGCAGTCGAGGAGAATAAGGCCGAGGGTGATGGCAAGACCGTGGAGAAGAGGGGCCTCCATTTGGGCGACTATCATCACTACCAGCCTCATCATGAGCACCACCACGAGCACATCAAGACGGTGACCATTGAGAAGAAGGTACCGGTTCCGTACACGGTCACCAAGCATGTTCCATATACCGTCGAAAAGAAGGTGAGTTTAGAGTCCTATTTTAAGTATTCTGTACATGCTTTCGAGCCTTTAAATGGGATAAAAATTGGTCAAATAAAACTTCCTTATCCCTTATGATACTCACTAATTCCCATATACAGATCCCATATGAGGTGAAAGTGGATGTGCCCCAGCCTTACATCGTGGAGAAAAAAGTCCCCGTCCATGTCAAGGAGTACGTTAAGGTGCCCGTCCATGTCCCCAAGCCATACGAGGTGATCAAGAAGATCCCCTATGAGGTGAAGGTGCCAGTTGACAAGCCGTACGAAGTTAAGGTCCACGTACCCCAGCCGTATGAGGTCATCAAGAAAATCCCTTATGAGGTCAAGGTTCCAGTTCCCCAGCCTTATGAAGTGATCAAGAAGGTCCCGCATGAGGTTAAGGTTGAGGTCCCAGTTCCCAAGCCATACGAGGTGATAAAGAAGGTCCCATATGAGGTCAAATACGAAGTGGAGAAGCCCTATGACGTGGAGGTGCCAAAACCATACGATGTGGAGGTTGAGAAGCCATACACCGTGGTCGTGGAGAAGAAGGTGCCGTATGAGGTGAAAGTGCCAGTCGACAAGCCTTACAAGGTTGAGGTGAGTAAAGATCAGTCAAATAGGTTCCCAATATCCTTTACTGAGAAACCTCTATCAAAAACTCCTTTAAAATCACTTTATTAACCCATCCCTCCATTTCTATCCCAGGTTGAGAAACCTTATCCTGTCCATGTGAAGGTGCCCGTGCCACAGCCTTATACCGTGGAAAAGAAGGTTCCTTATACCGTCGAGAAGCCCGTGCCGTATGAGGTGAGGGTGCCCATCGAGAAGCCAATTCCCGTCTATTCGGAGGTGAAGGTTCCCATCCACAAGGAGATTCCCGTCCCACACAAGTACCACGTGGAGGTGCCGATCTTCAAGCATCACCACGAGCACGAGGACGATCACCACGAGGAGTACCAAAGCCACGGCCATGGCCATGGACACTACTAAGGATCTCCCCGGGATTAACCGAAGCCAGAAGCACAGAACGCGAGCACAAGAAGATGAAGAAGCAAGAGGAGGAGTAATAAGAGATGACGAAGAACGAACAGGGAGGAAGAAGAGCGCACGACAAGCAGCGAGCGAGTCCATCTGTATCTCTCAGATACATCCGCGCAGCAACGTTGAGCTGGACGTTGAACGGGTGACACGAGCGGGAGGAGAAGGGGAAGGATGTTTAGGAGAAGAGGCAGAAGGAAGAGGAGGAGTAGCCGCCTTTCCAGAGCCAGAGCAGAAGAGGGAGTACCACCAGGGAGTAGCAGTGAGAGGACAAACTAACTCGCTACTCCCGTCGAGATCTTGCGGAAGCTAAAACCCCCCAAAAACTTATTGGCTTCCGCATCAGTTTTAAGCCAAATGTGTTAGTACTTTTATCATTGTGTTAGACCCTACGATTTCTATTTAAATTATAAGCTAAAGAAACACTGACAAGCACAGCGCGAAAATTAATGGGTTTTTCGGGGCAGAGTGTGCGCGGGCGCGGACGGAAGTGAAAGTGAAAATTGAGCAGCGAGCCATGGCCAAGAAATCACGTAACACGCAACACTCATGGCGGAAAATGGAAATGAAAATGAAAGAAAACCAGTTGCCACTTACTACTGTCCGCTCTCAGTGGGTATTCTTCTGGCCAGTTCATTATGCAAGGAGCTATCCGATCGGATTGACGATTGCGTCATCGGCCTGCCAAATTAATTGCAGGAAGCACTCGCCGTCGTTCAAAACTTGGCAACATTTTCGCAATTATGGCGGGGCCGTCATAATCGCAAACATAATAGAAGGGAGAGGGGGAACAAATACTGGTGCATAGATATTGCCAACCAAAAATTGATGGCTACACATGGGAAAATAATTACTTCTGAATTAAATTGGCACAAAAAGCTGGCTTAAATTAGCATTTTCCAACATTTTATCTTCTTTAAAGATCGAAGATATTTCCAATCACCTTCATTTTTTTGTGTGTACATTTTCGTGGATCTATTTGTTACAGTTCAAAACAAAACGCCACTTCAAGTGCGCAATGGCCTCCTTTTGGCGAGGCAGTAAACGCAAAACGTAAACGTAGCGCATAGCCAAATTGCATTTCGCAACATCAGTTACTGCAATTACCCATCAAGTACCCCACTAATTGCACTTCGATGGTGTAAGCTTTGGCGCGGGCTTACTGTTTAAAAGTTGGCGCCTTTACTTTACAGTGGCTGCGTAGCCGGCGGGCCAGATGCATAGCGATAGTTAGCCGTTATTATATGTTATGTTTTAAGTAGTTTGTATGGGAACAGTTGTATTCAGTTGCCGATATTTGCAGTAGTTCAGTCGTCAAGGGAATACCCGGCTAATTTTGCTTAGAAAATAGCAATAACTAGCCCCTAGTTTACAACTTATTCCACCTTGAGTTTTTAAAATCCACCAGAACCAGCAAGCGGGAAAATAGCTAAATTGGTAACGCTGACAACAACATTCCACCAACTCTGCTTGCGGTCTGGCAGCACCGGTATTAATTTTGTTTTTGTGTTTGCTGCAAAACCGCTGTCTGTATCCACTCGAGAAAAAGACGAAATTGAAGCCGATAAAATGTCGGTGACTATAACCAAATACCGCAAATCCGGCGGCGGCTTAGTGGACTTACAGCCGGGCGTGGTTTTAAAACCAATAACCATTGATCCCCAGCAAATAATCAGGGTAAACCAAAATCCACCGAGCAAATAAACAATTTTTCCCGATTTGTTGACATTTGGCGTTGCCAGACCGAGGCATAGAAGAGCCACAGCGCGAACAGCTGTTTAGAAAAATGTGCAAGGGGCCGTAGTCGAGATTTTGTGAATTAAAATTCCATTTATCTGCACAGAAACCCGTCGCTGGAAACCCCCAGTTGGAGGCGCGAAATGCCACTATAAAAGTGTCCGCGGGCGGCATCGTTATCAATAAAATACCGGCTGTCATAAGACCCAGCATGAAGCGAGCAGCAACGGCGACTACGATCGGGACAACGGGAGCTGCTTCAGCGACAACTGCAGCAGGTACAGTGGGACAAAAGCACGAGAAACGCAAAGAAACTCATTTTAAAATATGCTATATTTCTAGCATCCCTGCCAAAGACTCCGAAATATGTAATTCAAGCCAGTGGCAGTGGGTCTTCCTCCCTGCAGTGGCAGGCGAGGCGGGACTCCCAAGGTCTCGGGGTGGCCATCAGTTCATTGCCGCCCAACACAATCATCAAGGCTACGACACGGCAAGCGCTTGTGCCGCCGCTAGTCGCCTCCGCACAATCCTCTTCGACTGCATCGCCACCTTCTACGCCGAGTACCAGCCGGACAACCTCGGTTCAAAGCACCCCAACAGTATCGGCGGACTCCAGAGTGACCTCCGCAGTGCGTCAAGCTGTATTTATTAAGCGAAATCTCCCGCTGCCGCAGCGGAGCATGCGAAGTCTCACCCTAGGCTTGATGGAACAGTCCACCATGCTCCACCTAGGCGTTGCCGGGGAGCACTTGCCGCTGCTGAAGCGCCTCATTTGCCGTAATGCCAATATCACGCAACTTGACTGCTTTATAACCCTAAGGAAACTGCGCCAAAACGAACCCTTTGCCTTGCTGGCGCAGTCCTTCGAGCTGAGCGAATGGGATGCAGAGGAACTGTTCAAGCGCACGCTCATTAAGCTGGCCCGCTGCCTCGCTCCGTTTATTCGCTGGCCAGATGCCCGACACCATAATGAGCGGCTCAAACACACGCCGCTGGAATACCGCGCGAATCTGCTGCACCTGCGCTCTATGATCGAGTGCGTAGAAACGGATGTGGCCGAGGGTCTACGGTGGGACAGTTCCAGCAGTTACAAGTTCATACTGTGCTTCGATACGAATGGTAAGGACAGGAACTTTTAAATTATAAAGTCAAACTGGTCTTAATGGTGCTCTCTTCCTTCCCCACACAAGGCGTCATTAGCTACGTTTCCAGCGCCTATCCTGGCAAATGTGATGATCTTCAACTTTTTGAGGCCAGTAAATTTCGCGATATCATACCCAAGTACCTGACGTTGTGCGCGGAGCCGGGAAAGGCAGTGCCGCGTGTCCGGAAGACTGAACCAGACGATGAATCGGGCGATGAGCTCGACTATCAGCCGCCAGTGGACCAAACGAAGCGATCCCTTAGCAAGTTTGAGGCCCAGCAATTGGGCGGAAAGTTGGCGAACCAGCAATCCCTTTGCGTGGAGGATGGCGCCCTCACCTCGAAACGAGCTCCATCGATACAGCTGCCCACGCTGAGGGTCCAAGAGCAGACGTGCCGGGCCCAAATGCGGGATATGATTGATAATTTCCGGGAATTCCGAATACTCGGTCATTCGGCCATTCAGAAAAGGTCGCTGCTGGGCTATCTCGATGAAATGATAATTGTGGCAGCTGCTCTCTGCAACCTTAAGCGACAGGAGCTGCACTCTTAGGTTAAATCCAATTCGGGTCTAATGGGCGGGTCTCCCTTAAAGTTATCTAGTTCTTAAGTTCGCCAGATATGACATATATTTTTATACTGTAAAGTAACTTAGATGTTGTCTTGAATAGAAACGTAAAATTTAACAAAATCTAGTGGTGACTTTGAATTAAATGTTAAGTGTCAGCTTAGAAACTTGTTCCACACATACCTTACTGTCAGCTGGCTGTTTGCTCAGCTGCCACATTAAAAAACACTTGTTTCTTTTATAATTTTGCTTTATTTGATTGACAAAAATACAAGCAAAACTAAGTACATACATAATCAACGAAAGTTGTTCAATGAACCGCAGCGCGCAACAACATTGCCAATTTGAATTTGCAAAAGAATACGTTTCAAGTCGTCTGTGCTAGATATTCCAAGGGGAAGCGCTCCGGTCGCTCCATCTTCCGCTGCAACCGCCCTTTAGTTCGTTCTCTCCACTCTTAGGGGGTAATAATTAAAAACTTGCTTAGTTAATAAGTGACTCTGCGTACTACTAGCTAAACATATATTGTATATTGTGTGTGTGTGTGTGTTTGTGTTTGTGGTGTGTGCCTGACAGAACCAGCTCTAGAGCTCCTCATCCTGACATTATAACAAGTATGGTGTTCCATTCATCTCAGAGCTTCTGGATAATGTCGAACTTCTTCTTGAGGTCCACACTCTCGTTCTTCGGGTCGTACTTCTTCTTGGACGCCAACTTGGCACGCATTTCGGCTGCTGTCAGCGGTAGGTTCAGGCTGCCCGCTCGATTGCCACCGGTCGCCGACGCTGGAGGTGGTGTTATGGGCGTGGACATGCCATTGGTACCATTGCCATTGGTGTTGTAGACGCTGCCATTGTTGTTTAGCCCGGCCACTGTGGCGGATGGCGGCGGCGGTGTGCTCATCAGCGTGTTGTTGTTGATCGGCGAGGAGGGTTTGCTGCCGTTGTGCTGCTGCACGGGCAGAGGACTAACCACGGGCGGCGGCGATGGGAGTCCCCTGTCGACCACATCCAAGTCGGAGGCGTTCATGGTGCTGCCGCTCTGAATGCTGCTGGCATTGGAGGATCGCTTGGTGCTCACCATGCTAATGCTGCTGATGTTGGCACTGGCTCCTGGCATCTCCTGCTTGGTGCCCTCATAACCATTCTGGCTGGCCCCATTTCCATTGCCATTGCAGGCGGCAGCGGCAGTAGCTGCTTGAGGAGACTTCGCTTCGATGGCCTTGCCATCTACATCGATGAGGAGCAAACGAACCTCGTTGGCAATGGCCTTGATCCGGGCCACCACCTGCTTGTGAGTCTCGCTGCCAATGGACACTCCGTTGACCTCCAGGATGCGATCGCCCTCCTTCAGACCAGCCGCCTCTGCCGGCGAATCGGCATCGACCTTGCCGATAAACTGTCCTGGCTTCACCTTTTCCGAGTGCAAATTGAAGCCGTAGCCATCAAAATCGGGCCTCTTGACTATGTGACAGGTCTTGGTTACGCCCGGCGGTAAAGTGGGCGGTGTGGGTGTCTTGGGGGAAGTGGGCGTGGACATCGTGACTTCTGTGGAGGCAAAGAACAAATATAAATATTATTTTTAATTTATCAAGTTTGGCAGGGGGGTTTTGAGAGAGCTTAACCGCAAACTGACTTGGCTCATTGAATTGGCGACAGCGATCTGAATTTGTTTCTACTGTTTACTTTTTGGATATTTGTGTGACGATACCCTGACATACACAGCTTTTTTGGGTTTATTAGTTTATATACATTTTTAGTTTTCTGCCTAAATACATTCCCATAATTAGGTAACCCCTTAAATAGATAAACTAAACTTATTATTTAATTTACCAGTTAAACAGAAACTATTTATTGCAGGAGAAGCCTAGAAGAGAGAACGATAGATAGACAAATTTTGTTTTTTTCGTATTTACAGGGTAACAACGATCGCATTTGGTGCGTCCACAAATTTGCCTCTAACATTTCTCATTTGGCGTCGAAACATTTAGTGATAAAATGCCAGATTCCATAATGAGGTTTTGTTCCTTGAAAAGCGAGACAAGAGTCTGGAATGGAAGTGTCACAATATCGTGCCAAGTTCATCATTAAGTTGTGTTTTATACAAACAGAGAGAGAGAGAGAGGAATTCAACAAGTCCAGTGGTTATATACATTCATACTATATTTTTTTATGGCAATCGGCGACTACTGAATGATAACGGAAACTTCTCGCCCATTCAGCTTTTCGGCCACCTTATCTCCGGCTTCCTTAATGACAGTGCCGCGCCGACATTGACAATACGCCGAGTTGGACTAACCCACATTACCACCTGACCCCAAAATGCTTGAGAGACCCTGGTCTAACGGAGAGTCCAGTGTCCACCAGAGTTTGAAATCCGTAATACATACGTGCTGTTTGTTTGGCTCTACTTATTCCAATTGGCCAAGCGATTTTTTCTATGGCAAGTACTTGCCATAAGTGTAATTGCTCGCCAAACGGCGGCGTTTATGGCCGTGCTTGAGTTTGGGTTTCGTTTTCGTCGCTGCTCCACGATGGGCCGTGGAAACCTGCGAATGCCCAAATAGAAATTCCACATGCATGTGCTCATGGGTCAAAATTGATTTAGTACGCCTGCTTATCGCTACAACTACACCTACACGAAGACAATTTGCTGGTGGGGAACGTGATTTTCCTGTAAAATTGGCAACCTAATATGGCAACAATATTTGTAGTTAAATATAACCCATAATGTGTCACAGAAAAATGTGTACATTTTATGATGGGAAATGCGTTTTAAGTTACATAAATAAAAAAGTAGGGAAGCTACAGTAGAACTGGATTTTATATAACTTAAAAGGCATTTCCCATTCTAAAATGTTTACAATTTTTTGTGAATCTTAACCTTTGTCGGTTTAATTATAAGGAAATGGCTAATTCACTTGTTCTAATTATACTTAAATTAATGGAAAATCAAAAGTAAACAGTTCGTAAGGCAAAATACTAATTTTGACATTGTTTTTAGTTACAAAATACTCCGAAACTTTATTGTCTAATATATCCCATTTTTAAATTAATCTAAATTTATTTCTAAAAACAAACATCTCAAAAATTCCTGATGACCTTCAGGACTTTAACTCTGAATTCGACTTGTGAACTTAATAATTAGCCATGAGACACACATCGTTTGTAGTCATCGGGGCCTCTCACAATTGAAATCTCCGCTCAGATATTAATTGCCCGTAATTTTCAGTCAACGAATGCAGCAGCAACTTCAAAGCCCCTGAACTTTAAATAATTAAAAAAGAAACAGAAAGAAAAAAACTCCAATCGCAAAGTGTCAGGCATTGCAAATTACAAAGGCATTTTTGTGTTCCGCCTCGACTTGAAAATTTGTTTGCCTTTTATTTTCGTACTTATTTATGTTTTTTGTTTTGGATCTTTTTTTTACGTTGAAAGTTGAATCATCATCAGAGGAGAGGCTGTAAGATTTATGAATGTTGGCATTAGCTTTTGACGATCACGCCCGCTTCCTCCTCAAATGCGAGGGCTTAATTTATTGGAACAAGATGAGCTCGTGGATAATGACCTTGACTTTCCCACCCACCGCCAATTGTTGTCCAGCCTCCCCCATTGTAAGCGATTTTTAATTCAATACAAAGGTAAACAATGAGGCGCAAAAAAATTCAATTCAGAACCAACAATAAGATTATTTGTGGGTGCTTCAGGGGGGATCTGTTTGCATGGGATGATGGGATTGAAATAATAATAATAAAAATAATAATAATAATTGTTTTCACTCGCATGTATGTGGGTTTATGGCACTCAACCGCTCGATTTGGATTTCTATTAGGAAGCGGAACTGGCATTTGGAAAAAACGTCACAAACAGGCAACTCAAACAAAGAAATCGTTAAATTGATAGACGGAAATTAAATGCTCGCATAATGCTGTATTTGTAGTTAATAAGGTATACCAATTATTATAAAAATGGCCATTAAATGTAATTGAAGATGGTGCTAGAAAATAATGGAAACTAATCAAGGGTTTCTTTTGTCTTGGTCAATTTTGACTAATTATAAAGCAATTGGTCGGGTTATTTGGCAGGTATTTTAATTATATGTTTGGTTATAAGGTTGTATAGGGTTTCACGTTCAATGAAGTGTTAAAATGTTATTGAAAATTTATTAATTTAATAATAAATGAATTTCTTAATTCAAATTTGAAGGCTTTTGTGGACTAGAACTTTGTATATTGCATATGCAAGGATAATTATTTTATAAAGAAACTTTTTTACTTGGAAATTGGTTTAGCTAAGATGTTTGATATTTTAAACGTGCATATTAGAGTATTTAATAAGTAAAAAATACTTCAAGTTGAGTATATTTTATTATTATAATGTATACAATCTATCCAAGATCTTATAATTTTCATGCTTTTTCTTCATTTTCTGTAGGAACTAGGCTATAACTTGACCAGCTCTATAATTGGTACTCTTTCGCAAATTCATAAATCGCTTTTTGTGCCCTGTCAAGCGATTTCCCGTTCGCCAGTTGCCTCTATCCCTTCGGGATTTCTCTCGATTCTCTCCGCTTCTCCGCTTCTCGAGCCTCGAGAACTGCGCAAACTTTAATTGAATTTGCAATCAAGCATGAAGTACACACGCACACACACTCTCGTGTACCCTGTCAGGTTTTATCATTCACAATGCTGGCCAAAAGCCCCCTCACCCCCTCTTGACAGCCCCTTCAGAAAGCCCGCATGGGGACAGCAGCAGCAGCAGACAGCCTCCATTGTTGTTACCTGCTGTTTGTTTACCTAAGCGGTTTCTCATCATTAAAGCAAATTAGCCGTTAGGCACTTACAGGTAGTTGATTTCGATTCGCCTAGGGATTCTCCTCCGTTTCCCCGCCCCGCCATATCCGTTATATACCCGAAAAAAGCATATAGGGTATCAGGAGATTTTCTCAACGGGAACTCTCTCGGCTTGGGCGGCAAACTTGCAAGTTAATTCTAATTAAATTCGGTTTATTGTTACCTTTTCGCACACTCGAAATGGATTTTAATTATAGTCTTTGTAAATAGGCAAACTCTGGAGTCGATAAAAGGAAAAACACAGTCGAATAAACGAGATAAAATTAATTTGCGCGGGGGATTATTCTGGTCTTATCGCAATAAAATTTTAATAAGAATACGTCTCATCGCTGCTTAGGTGAGAAATTCATGAGGCGAGTGCTAAACACTTGAGTCATACCTGGGGGAATTTGTGGGGTGTCTGCGGGGTATTTAAGATATCAGTTTCTGGGAACGGATTGGAAATCAGATATTACCGAGTTGGTCGACTCATTCCTCAGTGATTTCCTTTCCCATAAAAAAATCTATAGCAATTATTTACAAATTAGTTCCTACGGGCGTTACCCTAATGTCCACCTCCTCGGACTAATGCGATATGATGTACGCGAATCTGTGGCAAAACCCCTCTAAATACCCTAAAAATCTCAAATAGCCCGCTCATAAATGGCTAAATGAGTAGAAAAACTTGACTTGGCTCTTTATAATTATTATGTAACCCCCCCTCGCATCATCGGACATTTTAAAAACCAGCTAAAAATAATAAAAATATCAGCTTATGGCAATAATATTTCACTGCCAAGTAAAGCCGCAATGATAATTCCACTGTTTGTTAATAAAAGTGACTAAAAGTTTGAGGCTACGTAATAAATTAAACAAAGGCTGACGACATTTGCGAATTCACTTTGGAGTGCTTCAACTTCAACTGAGATTTTTATGCAAGCAATAAAACATAAAGAAAACATAAAAAAATAAACTGAAAGCGAAGAGAGCAGGAAGAACTTTCACTATCTGCGAATCGTGATGGGAGATTTTTAAAATAAATATACAGCGATTTCGTACAGACTTCAAGGAGGCACACCTATAATTGATTTTCGCTGGTCTACCCTTATCTTCACGATCTGAGACACATTTTAATTCTTGTGTTTGACTTTATCAAATATTGTGGCCGTGTTTAATAGATTCGCCTGCCTATCTTATCGCAGGCTGTTTTTTAATTAAGGAATTTCTGGCCCATGGCCCTTGTCCGCTCTCGCTGATATGCATGGGTAATTATGTGAGGCTTTATTTTTTTCGGGAGATGACGCCAAAGTGATTAGCTTTAGGGTTCGCTTAGCACCTAAGACGGATACAAGTGGTGACAGTTTCACAGCAGCCCATGAATCACTTGCACACATCTCCATAAAAATTCATTAGCAGCTTCTCTCCTCTCGAGTTGCGAGTTTTCAGATGCTAGAAGAAGATGCGTCTTGGGTTGTTGTCGCCGCGGGCGTCTGAGAATTGTTAGCAAATACCTTGGGGTACAGCTGGGAAACTCTGCGAAACTGGTTATGATTATTTATTCTTTGCATACCCATTGGTAATGAGTACACCGAGGGGTATTATAGGCGAAACTGGAGGGTTGTCACAGGTCGAGGGGATTATAAAAAAAACTGGTTTCACTTGAGCCTTGTAAGGACTATTTGTTTAGTTTTACATTTCCTTGATTTTATCATAATTCGAGTAGAGAGAATCAATTTTTTAAGTATTATCTAAAATAGTAGAATTACTTTAAGTACGGGTATACTATATTCGAGACATCCTAAACCTCACATTTTACTGTGGTTTTTTATATTATTCAATGACAACGACGAATGCTGTAATGTGAATGTAAATCTGTCTGTGACTCTGACTCTGAATGTGACCTGGCTGGCCCCTGGCTTAGAAACTGAGTCTTAAACTGAGCTTCAAGTTTCCAACTCTCAGGCAGGTGCATTCAGGGACAGGTGAGAGAAGGCACTTGACTATGGGCCCTTGTCTTGCTAATTAAGCCCCGCCCATTCTAAATATTTGTTAAAATTAAATATTTACCTATCGTTTTGCTATGTTTAATATGATTTTTATGGTTTATTTTCTTTTGGTGGTCACACGGGAAAGGTTTGTTTATTTTATTTCTTTCTAATTGGGAAAAGCAGTTAAAGAGATGCGTACATTTTATAGCCGAGACTATAAATAGTAATTTATTTGTTTGGCATTAAATCTGTTCTTAGGAGGTGATCAGGGATCATACAGTAAAAATTAAAAGGAAAAGCCTTTTTTAATGTCAAGAAATTTTCTTATAAAGTGGTATTTTCAATGTAATTAACTTATCCTACGTTCTTTTCATTTTCATATAATTCTTGCTCCTGAAAAATGTAATAACCAACTGTAATAATTTAAAGCTGAACTGGTAAAAAAAGTAAATCTTGCAATTACGCCTTGTACATTTCATTACCAGCAAAAAGACAAGAGTCGGAAAAAGAGAAACCCCAAGAGGTTTTACATATATCATTTCTTAGCGTTTCAGGTTTCTGGTTTTTGTACAACGGATCTCAGGGCGTGCTCAGCAATCAATCAAAACTTTAATAAGCAATTTGCAGAGTCGCCAAAAACAACAGGTAAAAGCTAACCAACAAGCTGCGGAGCCAGCTGGGGAAATTACGTGTAAAATTATAGAACTCGCCACGGCAAGAGGAAGTGTCAATAAGGAGGAATTAAAACGCTGCCAAAGCAAGTCTGCAGATGCAACACCAACAGCAACATCGGCGAACACACAAATTGTTTTTGGCTGTAAGCCATGTAGTAACCGACTTGTTTCGCTCACGAAAAAGCTCATAAAACTTGGCTGAAAAATTCTAGGCGCAATGTATCTGACAGAACGTGTGCATGTGGCACCGCGTAACCACCACACACACACATGCCTTTTGGCTCACAGAGATACTCGTGCACACAGAGCCGCAGATACGGCGGATACCAACGCTGACGACACTGCGGGCCGAGTACAGAAACTTTTTAGCAACCCGCAAAATAATAAAGAAAGAAAGAAAAAAAAAAGGTTTAAAGATCGCCCTAAGTGAGGGGAACTGGGGGAAGCCAGGGCGAACGAGGGAGAGCCACTTAGAAGCAGTATCTGTGTATCTCTGTATCTGTAGAAACCTGGTCCTAACCAAATTCATTTTGATGCTGCGGCTGCCTCAAATATTTTTCGTGCGTTCAGTCGGTGAATATTTTCGATATACTCTTTCAAAAGGGTTATTGATTGGGATAAGTAAGGAAGGTATTCAATAACTTATTTATTTATTTATTTTAAAAGATCGTTCAAACGCTACAAGTATAAAATGGTACCAAGGATGCAATTAAAATTCTGTTAAATGTATTCTTAATGTTCCCATATATGTCTCTATTCGTATATAACTTTAAAAAGGAAAAAAATAATGAACATATTTAATAATAATTTTCATGGCAACCTATATTTATTTATATATATTTTTGCTTATCCCTATAGAGCATCTCAAATTCGTTCCTCTGAACTCAAAATTCTTCTTTCCTGTTGCGTCTTGGATTTCGTTTTATTCTGTTTCTGTAGTTATTTTTTTGGTTGAGCTTGAGAAAATAAAAATTGATTCTAGAACCTGTTTTTTGGCTTTGCCCGGGTCTGGTCTCCTCTCCGTGGCCGCTTTGTGCTGGCCTTTTGAAATATCTTTGGCTTTGTACTTGTTTCGTTGCTGCTGCTGCTGCTGATGTTTTTAGGCGTTTCTTCGGCTCTTGAATCTTGTTTGGGCCTTTTGTCCGATACAAAAAAAGCAACAAAAAAGGGAGTAGTAGTAGGAGAGCCAAACATTTTTGTGAGAGATCCCAGAGTCAGACCAGAAACTCTGGACGGGATTGGGCTTTCGTTTTCGTTTGTCTGGCTAGCCCGACCCGTCCATTTAATAAGGCACATATTTTGTATAATTTATACCATTATTTATTTTTTTTTCTCGTTTTTTCGAAAGTTTATCAAAAGCGAAAAGTAAAATTTCTAAGCTTTTATTTGATATATTAACTTGCGTGGCTTTCGGGAGAGTTCAGCTTTTGTTTTTTATATAATACTCGAATCTCGAATCGACTGCGTCAAATGTTTTCTCAGTAAAACGAAAGACCTTGAGAATATTATAAATTAACGTTTAGAAAAAGCGATGATCGCCAGCTTAAGTAAAAATAATAATCATGTACAAACAATACTGGGACCAAGTGTGCACACAAACACGTTAATGGTATAAAAAAATACCTTTGCAAATGTTGAAAAATACATGTAGAAATATATACTACACGTTCAGGTAGCATCTATTGTGCATAGACACTGCAATTGTTAAGGTTTTCGCATGCCAGTCAAAATGCAAATGAATGGATGTGGGAACCTTATGAGTCACGACTTGATTTTCGCCTAAAATATGATAAGTAGCCTGAAGTTTCGCGAATTCTATAGAAGCTCGTCGGTTATCATTGTTTACTTATTTCGAATTCAAGGCTACGGATACGAAAATGCGATCAAACCAGACACGATCACTTTCGGCCTTCATAATCAGCTGTTTGCAGGCAAAAATAGCAAATGATTTATAGTTGGGATATTGGGCTTTTGGGAACATTGCCTTTATTCTTCTTCACTTAAACGCATAATTAATCAAAGTATCTTTATCTCTGTGTACATATGGGTTAAAATTTGGTCTTTAAATGAATTGGTTAGGGGTGTATCTTTAGCGATCTCTCTTTTTTGCATTGAATTTCGCTATTGAACGCCTTCTGGGAATTGCTAAAAAAGGTGTTACGGTAAGACAATCCTTTCTTGGTAAGCACCTTTGATCTTGGACCTCAGATTAGCAGAGTTTTTTCCTGAAAACTTTAAATAAATTATATTAATGGATTCGAAAAATCCTAGGCGAACCCTCTCTCTCTCGATTTGTAAATATTTATTGATAGGTAACCTATTTTTAGAGGCCATGGACTTTATTGGCATATCTTAATCCCATCTTTTCTGATGAAATTCCATAGATTCTGGGCCAGTCCCCCTTTTCCAGAAACTGGTTGTATTTCGGCCATTTCCGAAGATCTTGCACAGATCTTTCCATCCGCGAAATGTGTCAAAAAGCTTTGGTCTGCAACCGTGTTAAATGCATAGCCCGATCGCTAAATTCCAAAGACGCGATCATTAATCGAATTAGCATGGCGTATAGTCACTATATACATAGCAGTGACAAGCGCAGAACGCTGAAGATTGGATCTGAATCGTGGCAGGTGCCACACAGGTAAGCCCACAAAAAGATAAAAAGAAACAGTCTGAAAAACACACAGAAAACACAGCAAGAAACCAGTAATACACGCGACAAAAATGCACAACCAGCAAATCAGGTGAAGTAAACCGGTGAATTAATAGCTGCAGCAACAACAACGACCGACTAAAATAAAAGCAAAGTCTAAACAAAAACATAGAAAAAGGCAAAGAAAAAACCATCAAAGAAACCTGCTTTGGAACATAGCTGGAATACCGGAGTTGACACTTGGTATGGTGTGGATTTTGGGGAGTGCCTGGAAGAAGAAGGTGGCGGTGGTGTTGGCGGCGGAGGAGAAAGAGGAGGTGGGTTGAAAAACCCGTCGAACTGAAAGCGAATTATGAATAGCGCCAAAAAGAGAGGCCGCCAAGAGATAAGCGAGTGCGAAAAAGAGAAGCAATATCGCATGCATGTCGCATTCGCACTTATGCAATGCGACCGATCGAGTGAAAGGAGGGGGGCAAGTGGTGGTGCGAGCCAGAGGGGAGGCAATAAATCAAAACAATTATTATGTAAGGCGGTGTTTTGCGCTAGTGCGGCCAAAACAGTTAGCAGGGCAACACGTTTTAACAGCGGTACGCAATATAAATGTATTTTAATTTCGTTTATTTAGTCTATTGATTCAGCTTGGGTGCACCGAAAAAAACATGGCAT
>JAEIIL010003699.1:0-20538 GCA_018905715.1 Drosophila lini | reverse complement strand
ATTTTTTGGTTTCTTAAACAGCTGTAATTAAAAATATGAGTAAAGAATAAGTACTTGGGTATTTTAATCAATTTTAAATCCTTAAATCATAATGATTGAACAAACTCAATGCAAACTGATAACTAAAAACTGATACAAACCATTGTGAAATAGAATACTGATTCTTTTTGAAGATAAGATATTTTTAAGACTTATTAATATAAAACATAAACCAACTTAAAGTCTAGTTTTGGACTTAATTTCCTAGATAATCGCTCAACATTTAAGACCATCTATAATATTTGCTGTGTGGGCTGACCCTTTCATAGCCAATTTCCTAGCTAGATTAATAAACCGATCCACCTTTTCATGGTTTAACATTTATTGGCGTCGTTTTGAAGTTTTTGTGACCCAATTTTGGGCAATTTTGTGGTCGAGAGAGATCCCCCGCGAAGAAAAGCCGAAAACGCACATGTTGCATATGCGTGGTTGGACTTTTCAGTTACCAAATGTATGTGAATCCGGCATATAGATAGAAACAAATATATATAGGCATGTCTAGGCGGATAGAGTATGATTTTTGGCAACAGATTGCGAGAGCAGCAGAGGCATACAGAGAGCCAGAGATCGAATAAGAAGGCGGGTGGTTGGAGGAGCGACGTCAGTTTTTAAATAAGTGACAAAATATGCAGAGGCAGAGGCAGAGACAGAGGCAGACGTTCTGTATATATAAAGACCACACCGCTGCTCTCTCCCTCTATATGTACACGCACCTCAAAATATACGAGATGAAAATGGCCAAAAAGAATGATATAAAATAGAATTCGATGACGCAAACTGTGACAGACATTACACATGGCCCCAAAGAAACCTCAAAGCGAAACGGAAGTGACCAGCACCAACTGTCCTTGTTGGCTACCAACCCCCCTGAAAATTATTTCGATAAGAAATCCAGCCTTGGCAACAAAAGAATCTCACACAGTGTCAGTATCTTTGTCTGGCAAACTCCCGATTTGATAGTATATATTATTTTAATACGACTATCTATCCGCGGATGGCATTCACTGACTCACTGCCAGAGGTTCCCGATTTACACAGATCGAACCAACTAGGGAAGTGCGGTAAACAAAGACCTTAACCAGCAAGAGCCCAGACCACCGTTCGGTTTCAATTACGAAAATGGTCATTAAAATGTCTTAAGGCGGCAACAGGTTTCTTGGCTAAGCCATAATTGCGACAGCTAGCCATAAAAGGTTCATTCGACGGAGCTGCACTGGCTGAAAATAGGTGGAGATACTCTTCACTTGGCCGAAAGCCAAGAAAGAACTTTGACTGGGTCATAAAAGCGGCTTGTACATATTGTAAAACTCTTTAATTCATCTGATTTCCACGCTCTTACGGCATTAATATTATAACATCACGGAACTGGCCAATAAAATAGCTGTTGGTATTTCAAAGAGCTCCCCCAGATAAGATATGCTCACGGAAGGGCATTCCACGTTCTTGTTCTTCATTCAGTCGGTTTTTGTTCCCCAACATTTTGACTTGGCTAATTCCGAATGCGTGCCACATGTCGCGGCTCATTTGACAATCACTCATAACGGGCTTACCGGAGTTGTCGAAAAAAAAAAATAGTAAAAACAAAAAGCAAGCCTTTAGAGGAAGTGGGAATCGAAACTTCCGACCGAATGAGTCGCCTTTAAAGCTACACAACAAGAAATATAATTGCAAAATTGTGACCCTTTTGAAGTAGGAAGTTTATGAAAACTTTTATAAAATAAATAAATGGGAAATACATAAAAAAATCTATCATCTATAAGAAGCTTGTAAACATATTACATGGTTATTAGTATTATTGTCATATTTTCTTCATTTTCTTATATTTAAAAATTATTTCATGTTTATTACGGTTATATTGTTCACTTAAAAAGCCATATTTGGGAGAAGTATATAAATTATGTGATTTCTTAAAGGTTTAATAAGAGATTCTAGAAAATATCGATATATAGATTCTGTGCTGATCTTTTAATGTTGAAAAAACAGTTCGTTATTCTTTTTGATATATCGGAAAATGAAATAATAATAAATCTATCTATTATAATAATATTTGGACGTTAAATACTATATCTGCGATTACGAAATATTCAAGTTTCGATATGATATTAAACGCGATATTTAAGTACTTTTCCTTTCGATATAAATCCGTAGATTTAATTACCGAATCTGTCCTTATTCTTTCACATGTTCATGGATATCATTAAATATATCTGAAATGACCTCTCTAATATTATATTTTTTTCCACGTGCACCTATTTAAATGAACAATGACTGCTGCAGGTATTTGTATCTAATTATCTATCTCCCGAGCGTTGTGCGCAAAATTCAATTAGCCAACCTTGTTATCTCCTTCGGCCTTTGCCTTTTTTTTTTGTTTTTGGCCAGTTTAGATAGGACTGGTGGAATGGCCTCAAATATTTGGCCAGCATTTTGTTGAATCTCGGCAAATAGAGTATATTTTCCGCTTATCTATTTGGCGGGCTATCTCCGCTGGTTGCGTATACGCACAGATGGCCGAGACGAGAGCAAGTCACTCTGACTCTTGAGACGTGGGCGGCGCTGTAATGATGAAAACTGTTACAAGGCTGCGTTGTCAACGTGCCTTCGGTGATTTTTTCCACCTCCGAGCACACTTCCTGCCCCTCGTCTTTGTCCGCTTATTGGGGTTCTTTAATTGGTCGTTGAGAGGCCATTAACTGTGGCCCGGATAAGTGCCACAAATTGACCAGAGGCAAAGGCAGAATAAAGAAGAAATATACCATCGTTGTTAACCCAAATTCAAGCAGAGTGTGTGCGAGTGTGAATGGGCTTTTGCCGAAGATAAGATCCGCAAGTGCCAACAGATTTAGAGGCCTTTTCCACATTTTCCGACACCAAATGAATCACAAGAAAATGCTGTCAAAGTAGTTTTTTTCTGTCATTTGTTAATTTGCGAAGTTGAATGCTTGAATGAGTGAAGTCAAGTCGAGTTTAATGCTGCTGCCCACATTCCGAAACAATTGGAATTCGCATTGCTGCTATTGACCGACCTTGATCCTACGCAAGTCAAGAGAATTGCGAAATTTTGACAAAAACTTGTAGCTAAAAAATACAAGTTTTGAATGCTATTTAAAAATATTATTAGCTGATTTTACAAATAGTTAATTAATAGTTTAGATTTAAACAAAAAATCTAGCCACAATAAATATTACTTTATTGGTATTCAAGCCTCATCCTTTACCTTGGCTTTAACCAAGTTATTTCCCAGCCTATATTAAGCCTTGAAACCGTTCCTTCTTATTAACTAAATTAACCTATTTTTATTACCTTACAGATTCTACAAAACTTGGGCAAAGTTGATCGCACTGCAGATGAAATCTTGGACGATCACTTGAACAACTTTAACCGGCAGCAGGCCAGTGCCAACAGATTACAAAAGGAGTTCAATAACTACATAAGATGCATTCGTGGTAAGTCATCAGTTAATGCTTCTGAAACCCTATTCAAACTAATAATAATACGTATCTAATCGAAAACAGCTGCACAAACCGCCTCCAAGACGCTGATGGATGCCGTTTGCGAGATCTACGAGCCACAGTGGAGCGGCTACGATGCCCTGCAGGCACAGACTGGCGCCTCGGAGAGTCTGTGGGCGGACTTTGCGCACAAACTGGGTGACCAAGTGCTCATTCCCCTCAACACATACACCGGACAGTTTCCCGAAATGAAGGTAGCAGCAGCTTTGCCTAATAACTAATCGAAATAGAAAGTTAAAAATTATATTTTTGTGTAGAAAAAAGTGGAGAAGCGCAATCGCAAGCTGATTGATTACGATGGCCAGCGTCACTCCTTCCAGAATCTGCAGGCCAATGCCAACAAGCGCAAGGATGATGTCAAGGTGGGTTCTGGTAATAAATATATTTTATTTATTTATATGCTAAGAGGAGTTTTTGTAATTTTACAGCTAACCAAAGGACGCGAACAGCTGGAGGAGGCCCGACGCACCTATGAGATCCTGAACACGGAACTGCACGATGAGCTGCCCGCCTTATACGACTCGAGGATACTGTTTTTGGTCACAAACTTGCAAACCCTTTTCGCCACAGAACAGGTGTTCCACAACGAAACGGCCAAGGTGGGTTTGTAGCTATAAGTAGGTAGAGAAATTCAAGATAGGAGTCGGATTTATAACTATAAAACTTTAAGTTATGAGCCAGAATGTAATAAAGAGAGTTTTAATGATAAGTGAGGTTTCCTTTTTAATTCTTAATTCGTTTTTGTAACCCTAAAAATAACGCCTTCTATGATTGTTTAAACAAAAACAGATCTACTCGGAACTGGAGGCTATCGTCGACAAATTGGCCACAGAATCGCAGCGCGGCTCCAATACGCTACGCAAACAAACAAGTAAGTTTGCGCATCCTACAGATATTGTAGTTTAAAATAATATATAAAAAAACTCTACACTCCCTCTCCAAAAACAGGCAATCCCATCAAGACATCAAGTCCCGTGGAGTCGCCGGTCAGCAAGCTAAACAACGCCAACATCAACAGCAACTATCAGAATCAGATTACCACCAATGGTGGCTCCAGTCTGGCAAACAGCCGTAAGTTCGCCCGAAAAGGGTTTCCATACCAAGCCAACCACCATTCTCAGTTTGTCTCTCTTGGGAACTCCCTCTGAGAACTACATAAGTATCCTCTGTTTATTTATCAATTCTTTTGTTTCTTTGCTTTTCCTTGATTTCCTACGTTTCTACGTTTTTATATCGTTTTTCTCCTAACGAACAAAACAAAAAATAATCAATATAAATTGCTCAAAACACTGTACAAACAATCAACGTACCCAAAATATCCCATTAAAATCCAAAAATCCATTAAAGTTTAAAATATATTTCTGAACTGATGATGTATTATACAAAAACAAAAAAGAGCTCAATATTATACACAACATATAGACTATCTGTATAAACATATACTATATATTATATATAATCTGCATATACTCTGCTGATGATAATGTTTTTGGCAATTTATAGGAAATTTTTTGCTTTTCTTTTCAAACTAATTATGTTAACTATCCGTTTTTGAGTTTGAACTAAAACTAAATTATACTTTTTGGCATTGCAAGAACATTCCATTTGTAGACAAAACTAGTTTGTAAATAAGGTCTGGCGATCTGGGTTAGCTTTAAACTTAAGTAACTATAAATACACGTATGGGATACCCCTTTTATGTGCCTTTGCTCCCTGCTAAAAAGACGAGATTGGAAGCCCTGCAAATGAGGTTAACCCAGGTGGCCATCGACTGACAATGCGGACAATGGTCAAATGGAATGTTGCATGTTCTTTTGCTGCTTCTCCAAGAGTTCTGATTGAGTTTCCAGCCCCCTAAACCCTTTTGTCCTTTGCATGTCCTGAGTTTTATTTGATTTGTTTTCTCTCTTTTTTTATTTAATCTTTTGTTTTGGAATGATGCTCTCTAACCACAATGTAAACAAACGAATGATATAACAAAAACAACAAAAAACTGCATACATCACAACGTATAAAATACAAAATGAAAATGAAAAAAATACACACGCGAAACAAAACGAAACAAACAATTAGCAACCTCCACCAGCTCGTCGCTGCAAGAGCCGAGATTTGATTCCGTTTCTTCAACACCAGAACCGACACCGGATTCCCCGCCAGCTTCCAGCAGGAGTCCCGCGGAGAACGGTGTGGCAGCGACCGCAGCCAAGCCAGCGGAGCGTCCCGACCTGAGTGGCCTGAATGCGAGTGCCACACAGGCGACCACAACCACACAGACCTCGCCCACGGCCGAGGAGAAGGAGAAGGTCAATGAGACAGCGGCGGCGAAGCAGCTTGGAGCTGGCGATGCCACTGAAGGAGCCGAAGCCACACCTGTAGCAGCAGCAGCAGCAGCAGCGGCGCCTCAGGTTAACGGGAACAACAATGAACCGCCGACGTCCACTAGCAATCCCAAGGAGGGCGCCAAGCAGCCCAAGGAACTGCCCAGCACCAACAGCAGCAATGCCGAGGCAGCTGCCGAGGCGGCGGCCAACAATGGCAACTCCATCGAGGAGCACAAGCAGAAGAAATTAGGTAATGACACCGACACAGACACGGCCACAGTCACCACCGCAGACACCATCAAGCACCTAGTTACATCAGCAGATACAGAAATCAAATCCAAATCCAAATCAGATTCAGATTCAGACACAGTCACTCCCACGAACAGCAGCAGCACAGGCACAAGTCAGAACAGTAGACCCATACCTAGTAGGCACAGCGTAACTAATCCCAATAAGAATCCGTTCGAGGAAGACGACGAACGCATCTACGAGGTGCCCGCTGGTGAGTAAACCTCGAAACGAGTGGTCCACTGGGTCGTCGCTTCCCACTCTCTACCTCTTCTACTGTACATCTCTGTAGTATCTCTTTCTCACTTTGTTTCCTTGGAACAAGTCTAATATCTGTGCACTAAGCTTGACACTAGTTTCCTGTGATTGTGAGGACTACTCTCTCTGTGTATTGTGTATTGTAAAGCGATGTGGCGTGTGCGGCATGCTGCTAGAGGCATTCATCCCACCAGAGTGGAGCAAACAGGAGCAATCTCATTTCCCGGGCTCTGCATCTATGAATCTCTCTTTCCATTCCGTACTCGTGTATCTCTAGTTTGGAGTAAGCCACACACTTCATCTAGTCTTAATCCGGGACGAGGGCAGCCCTTCCTTGGTGGCAGGTGTCCTTCTAAATCTAAATCTAAATCCAACACGTAGGTTATATCGTACAAATATCTAAAGAATAATTAAACACACATCAAACCAAATCATTGCCTGCACGTTCGCTGCTTCAGTTCAGTTTATCTTTGGTTTATTTCCCAAAAAACATTAAAAACTCATTCTATTAAAAACTAACCATTCGACAAAAAAAAAAAGCCTGAGAACGAGCTCGACGCACACTAACCTATTTCTGGCCAGGATTGCGTTGACGTTGTGTTCCTTTGCGTGCGTTTGTTTGTCTACTAAACTCGGTTATGCAATATTCGATGTACACTGTGTGTGTGACTTACGAGTCCTTAAAGTTTGGTTAACCTTCAAGCTGATTCTAAGATATGGTATTCCCTTGTGTTTTTATCTCGGAAACAGATGCCAACACCGCTGACTTGCCGGCCGGCGTCCTGTACCGTGTGAAGGCCACCTATGGCTATGTCAAGGAGGATGTGGATGAGCTGAGCTTCGAAATTGGAGACACCATTCGGGTGATCGAGTACGATGATCCCGAGGATCAGGTAAAGTCAATTGCGTAAGGCTGCTTTGGGTTTGTTTATTGGTGCTTTTGTGAGTGATATTATTAATGATATTTCCTTAATGAAATTAAGTCTTTAAATACACTGAAGGTTGATCAGCAAAGAGAAACCTTTAAAAATTGAACCTCTTTGTGAAAGTAAAGCAAGTAATATACTAAACCTTACAAGAGCATCATCGCCAGATCTTCGGAAACATCCGAAGTTCCACGATTCCTCTTAAGCTTTGCACGCGCTAGTTTCCCCCTCCGCGCCGAATTCAGACACCGGCACTTCCTGTCTTTATTGAGTGCAGTTCTTCATTACCCACTTGCAGGAGGAGGGCTGGCTGATGGGTCAGAAGGAGGGCACCACCGAGAAGGGCCTGTTCCCCGCCAACTTTACGCGTCCCATTTGAGCTGGAGGAGGAGAGGGCTTACGGAGAAGCCACCGAGCTAGCAACGAACCAGCAACGGCGCCAGCAGCAAAAGCAAAAGCAACAGTAACTTCAGTTAAACTATAAACCCACACTTTTGAAACGGAGATCCGATCGCCCATCTTAAACGTTCGGCCAAAATTATCTTTGTGAGCGCTGCCTCTACTTTTGTTCAATTTTAATAAATTCTTGTTTTGTGAAATGTCTCCCTTGGATTAACGATCTTTCCAGCGATTGTAAGAGCAGTGCTTCCAACCATAAATTATAAATTAGAAATTAAAATTAAATTATTGTTAACGAGAACAAAAACCAACACGAGAACGCTGTAGAGAGAGGAGGGAATATTTTTGAAGATGTTTCAAACATTATTTTTTAGTTCTAAGTTTCAACAACAACAACAACAACAAAATCTAAAGCATAAAACTACGTATCCATATACATATATTATTTGTTAATCCTATTATTGTGCTCATAATTAATTAATGCGAACAAAACGTATCTAATTTGTAATTTGTTGAAGGCAAATCGCAGAAAAATGTAACGCATATCACTCGAAAGCCAGAGTAATTGTTAAACCAATCAAAAGTCGGATGAGGAGTACCTTTTGTATGTGTATTTTGCGAATATGTAGTACGAGTTTTTTATAGTCAATTGAGTGTATTTTTGGGGCGATGCAAAAAAAGGCCAGCTGAAATTCACTTTTGGACGTTCGGCGTTACCAGTTGTCTGTCCCTAAGTTTTTTTTGATTTGAAAATTATGTTTTCATGTAACAACCCTAACGTGTAGCGTTTATT
The DNA here is from genome assembly GCA_018905715.1 of Drosophila lini. Taxonomy (NCBI): domain Eukaryota; kingdom Metazoa; phylum Arthropoda; class Insecta; order Diptera; family Drosophilidae; genus Drosophila; species Drosophila lini. The sequence goes on along the minus strand of JAEIIL010003699.1, from coordinate 12,002 downwards.
TGTATTTTAATTTTTATTTTGTATTTTGTTTTCTAATTATCGTCCGAGAGACTCGAACTAGCCGCAGCTTTATAACACGAACACAATCCAATAGTCACTAACCGATCGATTCGATGTTTTTATTTTTATTTAACTCTCGATTGTAAATCACACGACCCGAAATAATTGTTTAAATTGTGCACACTGTAAAGTTATTATATAAATTTTATTTAATTAATTTAAACATTTATTTATCGCATGAACATATTGAACAAAATGATAATAATTTACAGAGATGCAAATAAAACATAGATTAAATAAAATGAAGTTTTTAAAATTTATTGGCATTGCCGTACGGGGTGTTTCAAACAAATATGTACAGGTATATAATTAAATATTAAATTGTTTTTTTAAATATATATTTTTCTTGAGTATCTTTTAATTATACTTTTAAATAAAACCGCCATCAAGCAGTGCTTGCAAGTGGTGCAGGTGTGGTATATTTTGGTTTGCAGAATTGTGTGAACTATCGAATCCAGGCAGGACATCGATGGGCAACCTGTAGTTCGAGCAAGCTTTTTGCACACATATACTTTACTATGCTGGTAGCGTTCCGATATTTCCCTTGTCCAGGCTTTAATTAAAAGAATTTTAAGGAAAACAAAAAAAAAAAGCTTTTTTTGATAAACATCGGATATTAGCAGAAATTTTCTAATATAAAAAATTATTTGTGTTGAAAACTGTTGTTTCTTGATCTTTCATCTGGCTGTTTTGTAGTTAAAAAATGCTGCCAAATTTGGCAACCAAACAATAGTATATGTTACTGGCAGCATTGTTATCGGAATCGATAACACAACAGACACCAAATTTAAATGAAAATCCCAATTGGAACTGGACAACCTGTAACATGTAAGACGACCATTAGTTTGATGTTAAGAAAGGAATTGGAGATGTGCTAAACACCCACACATAAAACGAGATTAGTTAATTTGACTTGTAAATTTCGTAAAATATTTGTTGGGGGTTGAACAATATACTGCAAATATACTGAATTATACCGCAAGCTAGTTATCGTTGGTGCTGCCTGCTGGCGAAGAAGTCACGGTTATCACAGCGAAAGTCCATCGCTAGCGAGTTACAGCCAAAAAAAAACACCCCGCTCGTGCGTCAACGTTAGAAAAATGCAAAATTAAATATGTTGTGAGTAGCGAAGAAAGCCCAATCGACTATGTTGTGAGTTGCGATCGAGTTGCCCGTCCCCCCGCGATCCCAACAGCCACCGGGCGCCGTCCCAGACCCGTTGGCAGGCCCCCCAAGAATTTTGCTCGCAGTCGAAATCCGCTGAAAAAAGCCGTGTTAAGTGCGCTATTTTGCTAAAATCCGCGAACGGATCTAGTGCGGACTAGCGAGGCTACGACGTGGTGATTAAACAATTGTTCGGAGCACCAAGATCCAGGCGAATTGCTTTTCTGCCACAATTTTTTCGTTTTTGGCCTCGCCCGTCGTCGTCGCTCTGTGTGTATTCGTAAAGCAGTGCGCCGCTCCAGGGAGTGCGAGCGAAACAGCCAATAGCGGGTGACAACACTGCAGTGCGCACTGCTTGCCGGAGGAAAACACCAGATACGGCGGATTGGAAAAAAGTTTAATAATCGTTGCGAATCGCGAAAAGAGCTAGTGCGTTGCGTTTGGGGCTACAGTTTTTCGATTCCAGTCGTGTTCTGACATCGGATTAACCCTTTGGCGTTAAATGGGATACAGTGATAAGTCCGGGTTTTGCAAAGGCGAAGTGCTAGTCCGTTCTAGTTGGAAAAGGGGAGGGAATGGGAAGGGGGTGGGCGGTTGCTTGCCCAATGACGCTGTGTGTTTACCTTAGCCGAGATACCGTTGATTCGAGATTCGAATTAGATTATGATTTTGCGGACTGCATGCACCGTTTTTCCCCCCTTTAGATCTTACACTTGTTTTCTGCGCCCGCCACCCCTCCACTCCAGCTTATTATCATCACCCCGTATCTCTGTTTCTTTCTCTCTCCCTCTTTACTTGCAGTTCCACTGCATACAGAAAAATAAACAAATACAAGAAGCATAAAGTATGCAGAAAATTAAATTCAAAAGGAGCCACTAAGTGTTTCGTGTGAAATCAATTTAGCGTCGTTCTCCGTGCTGCTCGTCGTCGTCGTCGTACATACTCTTCTGTTACTGTTTCAATTACACTACAATGAATATTTGTTGAAACTGGCGTTGCATTTACAGACTGGTGTTTAAAAACAACAACAAAAACAACAAATTGACAACTATAAACAACAGCAGCAACAACAACAAACAGCCCTCACACAAAGCAAAAATATCCACATATAAAAATAGTATCATACTTACGTTAAGCCGCAGCAAAAGTCGAAAGGAAAGTTTTATATATTACAAACGCACCAGTAAAAGATATAAATAAAAAAAAGTAACCAACTACACACGTTCCTTAAAACAAATGTTTTCCAAACCGCAAACCAACTAAACGAAATGCTTTTGAAATTAGTTTAAGCCAAACTAAACCAGCAAACCGCAAAAAACCGCGAAAAGTTATCTCAACATAACGGAAAAAAAAAAGAAGCAAATCGGCAGGGAACTCAACAACATCAACCAACACACACGGAGTAACCGAAGGAGCTTGGCTATAGTGCTAGCAAACCTAAAGAGTGGATTACGGAATAGCCTGGAGAATCTCGTCAGAATCATCCTGCCTCCGATAAATTAATGCGTGAGTATTTAAATTTGGTAATATAATTATTTAAAGGCCGGTTTCATGTCTGGTTGTTAAAGCCCCTGATAGCTAACTGATCGAAAAGGGTAAAAATGAGATAAATGGGTTGTTAAAGCCAATTGGGGTTCTCTATGTAGAAAAAGAAGGGTAGAAATAAAAAAAAATTTCTATACGGAATCTTTCCGTTAATTTTTAACAGACGAACAACGGAAATAAATCTTCCAAAAAGTATTCAAAAACCAATCGCATTGTCTAGATTTTATAGTATATTTACATGTTTAGTCTGAAATCAAAAAAGGAAAAATAAGGCTATGCCTTATTATTTTTATAAAATTATTTATTTATTCTTTATTTTCAACATTTTAAAATATAGATAATAAAGAATGGAAAGCTGGTTGCACCTATATTTGCCCGCTTTGTTTGTGTTATCCTTACCTTTCATATTGGCTCAAATTGTAAGATCCAGAAGTGTCAAGAAACTAATTACTTGATTTAAAAAAGGATTAATACAACCACTTGTTGCCTGTCCTAAAAAATAAATATTCCACAACCAGTTTACTATGCTATAAGTTCAATAGCTAGCTGTTTTTGCAAGTCACTATAAAGAAACATACTTCATTGTAGGATTTTTATACACTGTTGTCACAGAAATTAATAGATTTTAAATCCATTGAATAAAATCCTACATTTATGGTTTAAGCTTGCAATTAAATCGTACATTTTCTTGAATTAGGCTTTAATATTATCTAAAGCATACTTCTGGACTTTACTTAAATTTATATCAAAAAGTCTTTTCTAAGGTCCCTCCGATCGAGATTTTGAAGTTCAATAAGGCTCAGAACCCCTGTTTTTTGCCGCCACTGCCCTTAAACTTCGATAAGAGCTTCGGAACTGTTGAGCCCTGAACAAAGTTCAGCGTATATAAACTAAACATGAGTAATTGGAATTTCCGATCCAAAATAGCTTAAACCTTATATTTAGAAAATCGTCGGGACCAAGAGCCGACAGAACGAACAGCTTGGAGGAACAGTAGCCGTCTCCAGATTAAGAAGACAAATCAAATGTTATCTGTGAATGGTTTTATCATAAGCACATATGCACAGATAAGGCGACTGTTGCGGATTCGGAGGCCCCTCCCACCCTCTGTCGCAGCAGCGATTCGGTGGCATGATATATCTGGCGAACTATTGTTAAAAACCGCTTCACTGCGCCAATTCTCCGTGCCCCTGCCCCTGAATTTTTTCCGGCTATTGCTAATTAGATTTTGTGGCTTTGCTCAGCGAGAGGCGAGAGCGTTTTCCCCGATTCCAGCCCACTCACTAATCCCAGGCCGGGTGGTCACCTATGACTTTGTCCAGATCTTCAGTGATTCCTCCTGTTCTCCCGCTCTTTGTCAAAAATTTATTTGCTGGATATTCCATCGATATTTTGTAGTCTCCTACGGGCTAACGAGACCTTGCCTCCATGTCCATGTCACAGTATTCAGCCAACGAAATTGGATTAGCAAACACTCGATATGGGAATAGAGTGCACCAAAAGAGAGAGAGGAAATAGCTATAGTCGACGGTGGCCTATAGGCTTGCCCTACGCTGAACCCGTGAATGGATGATGTCTGTGAGTGGACCAAAAGAGCAGGTTGTGCCCCAAGAATAACTTCAAAACTTAGGGATTTTTTTTGCATAGATCAATAGGCTTCGATATACCTATATTTTGGATCACATTATCCTTAATGATTCTATTTTTTATAATTGCTAAGCAATTTGATGGAATTTTAATACGATCACTATTTAGGTTTTTGTTTAGGACTCCCTTAGACTTCCCCTTTGAGAGCCACCCAAATTAGATTTCAGTATCTAGCTTGGTCACCCTCGCGAACCCAGTGCAAACCCAGTGCGAAGCCATATATTGGACCAAAATCAGCTTTCTCGCAATGAACTTGGCCGGGGGAACGCTTCCTCAATCTGTTGCCACCTGCTGAAGGGCGATCGGCGGGGCAGGTGTGTGTGCTCCCAGTGTCTGCGCAGAGAGAGAGAAATACACTGAGAGATTGCAGGCCAGAACGGAAGCGACAATAGAACCAGACTAGACCAGACTATGGGCCAGAGCCAAAGCCAATGCCATGGCCAGGAAAAGCCAGGGGTAGCCGCAGGCCATGGGCCATGAGGGAATCTATATCCGACGTCGTCATCGACGTCGCCAGCTCGGGCCAGCGGGGCAGGCAAATATGAAATGTTAATTGCCAGCCCCGGACACAACGTGGCGAACTCTCGTTGAGCTAACAACTCTGGTGGTCCGTAAAGCCCATAGCAATTCAGTTTTACTCGGCTCGCTTATGCAACGCAAAATCAATCCTAAATCAAAGTTTTCCGCTCTTTTGCAGATGCCCTTGGATCGTGTTTGATGTGGTTTTGGTTCAATCGTATCCATCACTCTCAGCCGCCGCGTCACCGAAGTCTGGCCTAAGCCGGAATAGCAATAGCCAAAGAGAGCCGGACGAGATCTGCAGTGGAAGCAAAGCGCCGAAGTACAAATGCATCAATCGAAACTGAAACTGAATCTGTAACTGAGAAACGGGTACCAAGCAACGGACACCTTGATACAACAACAGCAAAAGCAACCAATTAGATTAGGCGACAGGAAGTCCAGAGGAGCCGAGAGGACACCATCCCACCACCAAACATACATCTTCTACACGGAACGGCGGCGGGTCGAGCGTAGTGGCTGCAGCACGCGAAAGCGTCCATAAATCTAGTTAGCATGGAGTGCTGTTTATCGGAGGAGGCCAAGGAACAAAAGCGCATCAATACGGAAATCGAGAAGCAGTTGCGCCGGGACAAGAGAGATGCGCGTCGCGAGCTTAAACTGTTGCTGCTGGGTAAGTGTGTCCCCATTTTGATTGCACTTAACTTGGCTTAATGCAATTGTCGACGACGGCAGCAAACTACATTATACACATATAATATTATCTATATATCCTTAGGCACTGGCGAGTCCGGCAAGTCAACATTTATCAAACAGATGCGCATTATCCACGGCAGTGGCTACTCGGACGAGGACAAGCGCGGCTACATCAAGCTGGTCTTTCAGAACATATTCATGGCCATGCAATCAATGATCAAGGCCATGGACATGCTGAAGATATCCTATGGCCAGGGAGAGCATAGCGTAAGTTGTTATGATATAAAAATGAAATATATATTTAAAATCTGAATCTTACGCTTAGGAACTGGCCGATCTGGTGATGAGCATCGACTACGAAACAGTCACCACGTTCGAGGATCCATACTTGAATGCCATCAAAACGCTGTGGGACGATGCTGGCATCCAGGAGTGCTACGATCGTCGTAGGGAATATCAATTGACAGATTCAGCCAAATAGTGAGTTGGAAATGGATTCATTTCTGCAAATCCTACTGATAAGACAAGACTCTTGACTCCCGACATTGACTCTCTCCTGAATTCTGTTTACTAAATCATTGATCTTATCTTCGAAAAACATATAGTTATCTGAAGGATCTCGACCGTGTGGCTCAACCTGCATATTTACCCACTGAGCAAGACATTTTAAGAGTTCGTGTGCCGACAACAGGGATAATTGAGTATCCCTTTGATTTAGAAGAAATCAGATTTAGGTATATTACTAGTTCTCTCTTTGATATTTCCATGTTTGCATGTCTTCTGGCTTAACATTTTTGCTTTAATTACACTAAAAACTAACGTCTTCTAGCGCAAGTCTACTACTTCGTTAAGGATTTGAGTTAGGAGGTAGGGAATTCTAGGGACTGGGACGGATTGTAAGACAAATGTAGAATTTTGTTGCAGTTATTGGTCTCTGAATATAATTTATTTAAATATTTGATTTAGCTACTTGAGCGACTTAGCGCGTATTGAGCAGGCCGATTACTTGCCCACTGAGCAGGATATTCTACGTGCTCGTGTGCCCACAACTGGCATCCTTGAGTATCCATTCGATTTGGATGGCATTGTGTTTAGGTATTGTTTTTGGAATACATATTAAGTAAGCCGAGGCTAGAACTGTAAGCTAGTGAAAGAGGTATCTGTGCTATGGGTTAAGTAATATTATTTGTGGCTTGCGCTTTTAACAAACTATGGCTTTTATAATGTTTATGCGTAGCTTTAATATACAGCCTGTAATTGTTTTTTATTAATTGTTTATTCTCGTATCCAACACACACAGAATGGTGGACGTCGGCGGCCAGAGATCCGAGAGAAGAAAGTGGATTCATTGTTTTGAAAATGTGACATCAATTATATTTTTGGTAGCGCTATCGGAATACGATCAAATCTTGTTTGAATCTGATAATGAGGTGAGTCTTTAAACCGATATATTCATAGCTTTAACTTCAAACAATTGCCTTGTTCCCCTTGCAGAATCGAATGGAAGAGTCTAAAGCTTTATTTAGGACGATAATTACCTATCCATGGTTCCAGAACTCGTCAGTTATTCTTTTCCTGAACAAGAAGGACTTGTTGGAGGAGAAAATTATGTATTCGCATTTGGTAGACTATTTCCCTGAATACGATGGTAAGTGTTTTTCTTGGAAATCCTTATAGCGACCACAATTATGTACGATTTTATGCGGCGATATGAAACCAGGTCCCAAGCAGGACCACGCTGCGGCCAAACAGTTTGTTTTGAAAAAATACTTGGCCTGCAATCCAGATCCAGAACGTCAATGCTATTCGCATTTCACAACGGCCACAGGTGGATGCCATTCGCCTATATTAGTCTCTAAATTTGCTTGAAAATGCCCAAATTCATCTGTAGATTAATTGCTAGCTCCTGTAGTTACTTGCTAGAGATAACATATCGCAAATTCTATATTCTTTAGGTCCACAGCGAGATGCAATAGCGGCCCGAGAATTCATACTGCGAATGTTTGTAGATTTAAATCCAGATTCTGAAAAGATTATCTATTCTCATTTCACCTGTGCTACCGGTAAGTAATAATCATTCAATCGGGCCATCCTTTCGGGGCGTGTGTGTGCGTGTGACTTTGAATTTCAGCTACCAAAAAGTTCTCAAATTCCTACTTAAAAATGGTTAAAGGTAAATCTCTGTTGACAAACATCATTTGCATTTGCTTTTCTCGCTGGTATAGAGTATCGCTAGTCCTTGACTTTATGCAATTGATTTCTAATTAAATGAAAATCTATTGGGAAACAGATACCGAAAACATCAAACTTGTGTTCTGCGCTGTCAAAGATACAATTATGCAAAATGCACTTAAGGAATTCAATCTGGGCTAAGCTGACGAGGATAGCGGGATAGAAGCTGACAAAGCAAATGAATAATTGATTTATAATGTATATGATTTTAAAAGTCCCTTAATAAAAATTCATAATTATCCTTTAATCAACTGGAATGGATGGAAATTAAATGGATTGGAATGCGTGTTAAGCTGAGATCGTAAATAACAGTTGGAGGGAAGTTAATTCTTTGCTTAAAGAGTTCATAAATAAGACTAATAATGCCCTTGCAGGGTATAATAAATTTAGTCAGAAATGTACAAAGCAGTGGAGTCCTTTCCGACCCTATAAAGTACTTGTATTCTTGATTAGAATCAAAACCAAATAATTATATGCTATGTATAAATATGTATATCTTTATAAATATATATCCCCTTTTAGTTTTGGATCGATTGTTAAGGGTAAACAGAGTTCGGCTTGCTGAAATTAGCTTCCTTTCTTGTTCTCAACTGTTATTTACGAAAATATATTAAATATTTTATCCACATAAGAAACTAATTGCAAATCTCTTCTCTCTCTTCCCATTTTTAGATACGGAAAACATAAGGTTTGTGTTTGCAGCTGTTAAGGACACAATTCTGCAATCCAACCTTAAGGAATACAATTTGGTCTAAACTGGATTTTGGATCGAAGAAACTATTTTTGTGATTTTTATACAAACACACACACACACACACACATACACATTCATATAATTCCTTTTTCGCATATTTACTAAATATAAAAGAGAGAAGAATTGGAGAAGCGCGAGCGAATGTGGCCGAAAATTAGGCATTAATTACATAGATCCCGAGAAAGATTCTTAAGTTTGTGTAACATCAGGAACCGAAAAAATTGTAGCATAAAAAGAAAATAGAATACGAAATACTAAAGATGGTAAACCCAGCAGCAGTGTCACTAAAAAATTGAAAGAAATGAAATGAAGATGTGTATACATTTTAATTTTTTGAGAGAAAGGTTCAACGAGAGGATAATATAACAAAGGAAAATCTGATACAAGTGCCGATGCAAGGTGACCGCGAATAGCCCTGGAGCCAAGTTAGTTTCTCGCTTTATACTACGAAGATATCGATGATCGTAGAAGGAATACCTTTTGTACTAAAACTTTGACAACGGACAGCTTTTTTTACTGAACAAATGCATTGTGATTTTAGAAGGAAAAACTTTTGGGAATCGATCGAGATCGAGAGATGGTATGCCACGACGACGATTCCCCCAAGAGTTTTGATAGAAAAGTGCGCTTCAGAGGCGGTTGCTGTCACCCTGTATCGGTACTATTTAAACAAACTTGATTACTATAGAAACTTTTGTAATTAAATAACAAAAACCCGAAACAAAAATTAAGAAACGTAAATTTAATCAAAAGCTTGAAAAGGAACAACAAACTGAAACAACTTTGTCGTACTGAAGCATAATAAAGCTACATTTTACTAAAACAAAATAACTACAGAAAGAAGGAAGGAAAAACAATTTTGCATAACAAGAAAAAAAAAAAAGAAAACAAAACAAAACAAAACAAAAAGCTCCCCCGGAATAGATATATATATTCAAAGAATTATATATATGCTAGAAGTTTCTCATTAGGATTTCAAGGCATAACGGATAATACCAAGCAGAATCATAACTGAAGGGAAAACGAAGGCACAGATAATGCTGTATTTTTGATTAAGCTAAAAACCGTAAATATTGAATCTATTGTTTACAGAAATATTTAACTAAACACACATGCAAGCGGATAACATATAAAAGGTGTCATAAGCGCATATTTAAAATGAATACATTTATTAATTTGTAACCTCCCCCCGCCCAAAATCATTGTAAATTACGATTCGTATTAATGCCATGAGAGAAAGCAGAAGAAGAGAACATAGAGCCAGGGGAAAATTGTAACAGTAACGCCATTTACCTGGAGGAGCATCCATTTGAATAATAACACTTGTTTTTATTATTTGTTTTTACTTTTTGTAGCAGCAGAACATGCAACTTATTGATATTTAATCAGACATCAGGTCAAATCCAATCAATCTGGTCGAGAAAGAGAAACACAGCTATCGGAGGAGGGGAAAGAAAGTTGTTTTTTCGTTGCCATCAAAATTTCAGTCGAAACAAGCACAAATTGTTATCAGATGTAGCCTTGATTTGTCGTACATTTTAAATTTAATAACTTTGTTAGTTGTTTTGCTTATTTTATAGATCTATATAATATATATGTACGCAACACTGGACGCCCTTCTGTAGAGTAGTGTGATCCATGGAGCCTGCCTGCGTCCAGTGCGTCCAGTGTTTTGTTTTTGTTTTTATAATTTTAGTTTAATTTAATATTATATACAAGAATAACTAAATGAGACGCACATCTACTATACAGAGAATAAAAAACGAAAGAAACAAAACAACAAATTATTTATGTAAAAATCCAAATAAAAAATAATTCTACTCTACAAAGCATATGTGGCAAGTAAAAAAGAAAGCGAAAAAACTAAGAAAAAAAATATAAAACGTACATATATGTAAAAATAAATATGAAGCAAAATGTTTTTCATAATTTATTACACTTGATTTTCGTTCAACCGAGATTCCCTCAATCAGCAGCAGCATTCAGTCAGTTTGGAATTTAGTTTAGTCGGGGCCAAAAAAAAAGAGCAAGAGCAGGCGAGTGCAATAGTAAGAAGAAACTGCAGGACGAGAGAAGAGGAAGAGTCTCCTAGCAGAAGACAGAAGACCCATGTGGAGAGAATCGAGAACAGAGAACAGAGAATCCTATAACCGCGCATAACCAAAAACCAAATGAAACCAAAACCATACCCATACGCATCTTAGTTTAAGTACGATTCAACAGTGTGTTGTATAAAGCTTTAATCCACGTAACCACATCTAGTAAAAATAAAGTAATTAAACCATTTTTATGATTAACCAACAATGGATTAGCTTTTAAAAAGCTTCAATAAGTCAAAGTGTATTTTAAAAGATGATGAGAATCAGAGAGCCATGAGTTTCGATCGATCGGAATGGTTACGGTACCGGGGGTCTATAGGTTCTTGAGGCGAATATTAATTCACAGCGCCCATTTTGGTATATCCGATAGCCATTCTCAGACACACGCACACACACAGACATGACATGAATATATAGTTTTCCGTCCAAATGAATTGCATCAGCATCAGCAAGCAGACAAAGTCTCCCATTTAATTTGATATTTTTCCAGCTCAAAAAAATACAACAAAAACACAAAGATTCGGCGGTTTCAATGAGGCGATATTTCCGTTTCCGATTCCACACAGTAACATAGAAATATTTGTTTATTTTGGTCTTATTTCCTAGCATTAGGTGCCTTTCCACTAACCACAGCAGCAGACTAGCTTCAGTCCCCTTAAAGAGTTAATAATCAGTGGTATTGTGTGTGTATTTTGGCCTAGTGGACCAAATAAAAGGGTAATGCCAATCGTTTGAGATCCAAAACCGATTAAAAAGTAATTCAAAGGTCGCTTTTTATGGCAGTAAAAATATAATTCTCGAAATGAAATCTTTGGCAAAAACAAAAATAAGCGTAAACATAGAGGTTTACATTTTTGTATGTCGCTCGGATTGTGTTTACTAAACGCTCTTTTCCGAGACCGTTTGCGAACATTCTGCGAGACTAGTCAACGCTCGCGGATTTCCAAAAGCCTTTTGCAATAGTTTATTTTTACTGTCTTTTTTTGGTCCACTGGGGAGTTGAATAATGTATGATTGGTTCCTTTGTTTTTATGGTACACACAAATAATACTTACGACAGTTGTATGTAAATATTTGGCAAACTTTTCTTGGGGGGGAAACGATACCGATACCGATACCGATACCGCAACCGAAACCGAAGAAACCCCCCCAGAAGAAAGCGATCGAGCATTGAACTCAATAAGAAGCTATAATAGAATGAGAATTTGATATAAACAAGAAAAATCATTAATGTATGTATTTTGTATTTTTATATACAATTTATAATTTTGATTACACTTACAATT
>JAEIIL010003678.1:0-11511 GCA_018905715.1 Drosophila lini | reverse complement strand
ATTGCCTTTATAAATCCAAAACAGCCATAACTCTCTGAGTAATTGATTTAGCCTCAAAATTTAATCATTTTGGCATTGCTGCTGGCTGAATGTAAAGGCGGCATTCATAATTAGACATCTGACAACGACGACTTGGGAAATAATTAAATTATATTTAGCCTGAAAGCAACACCAAAACTAGTCTAATCTCAACGAGTTGCACTAATAAATCAAATGGAGATAGAAGCCATAATGAGTTTTAGATGCATTTGTTTCGTGTTTGGAATTAGATAAGAGAACCCTGCTAGAGGTTGAGGCTTATCGCCACAATAAAGCATAATTTCTGATTAAATAAATGATTTCGATGCCGACACATCGACTGGCGTGAGCGTCTTGGGTCAATGCTCTCTAATAAACAAAACAAAAAAAATAAAGTTCAATTCAACTTGAATTAATATCAATTGAGGAAGGAGGGAGACTCTGTTTCGGTTGTTCTCAAACGGGTTCTCCAGTGATAAAGGGTGAGCAAGAGAGAAACGGGATTGCACAATTTTTCAATTAAATGCAGTTTCTGCTTCTGGCAGTTTCGCATTTATATAACTTTTCTCTTTTATTTCGCCTTCCCCTCAGCTGCTGCTCGTGTCAAAATATTTACGCTTAATTTTAATAAAATTTACTTTGATGCCTGCCATTCTCTTTCGCCTTTTTCCCCATATTTGTAGAGCATTTTAAACGGGCTTTTTGCGCATATTTTACAATACATTTATTTATTTATTTGCACTTTTTTTATGGACAGTGCAGCAGCAGCAGCAAACAAAAAAAAAGAAAATGTGAAATAAATATATGCGCTTTCGGGCTGATTTTTCAAGAGGAAAAAGAGAGACGGCAGGAAGTTGGGGATTTGTGTGTGTGCTGGAATTTAAATTGAGAGTTGAATTTATGGAGGAGTTCTTATTTTATATTATGGCGATATATATGCAGGAGCATGAAAATGGAAATACAATAAATTATTGGTAAAATGTCAGCAAAAAAAAAAAATGTTCAAGAATTCTGAGAGTTGAGTTAAGCTCCACTTTGAGGTATAATATTATCACATATTGTACGTGAATTATTATAGCATATTTTGTATTTTTTTTATAAATATTCATAAAACTTATAAAAAAAAAAAAAATTAAATTTTTCTTTGAATTAAGTGTAAATACAGGAAATCATATATTTGTTTACATTTCCCCCAGAACTTCCACAGAAACAACACACCTTTTCCTCTTTTTGATATCATTAAACTTGTACAATAAAATTTTCCATTCACTTTTTGTGTTTTTTAGCCTCTCACAGATTTTATTTTGTTTATATATTTTAAAAGTGTATGAAAAAAATAAACAAACACACTTTTATTACTCTGTGAATTCCGAACAACCAAAAATAAACCAAACGATTAAAAATATAATTTATAAAAAAAGGTGAAACATCAATGTTTTCTTAAGAATTCTTCAAGTACAACAAAGGAATTTATAATGATTTATTTATGGATGTGTATAATTTATGTTGTGTATATACGCACCGGCACCAAAATTATTGTTGTTAATTTTAGTGGGCTGACTGATTAATTCGGCCATCTTGAGGCTGCTGCTGTTGCTGCTGTTTTTAACACGAACAAATCTTCACAGTTTAGTTTATTTTTGTAATTGTTTAATTTATAGATTATTTAATTATGGCACGCATTTTTGTTGTTTTGGGTTTTAAAAAACTTCTTTGGTTTCTAAATATTTTCACTCTCGTTGGAGATTCTATATGAATTGCACACTCCACGCACTCTCGATTTAAAAATATGGTTTTGGTATCAATTCTGCCGTTGTCACCGATTTTGTTATCATCAGACGACGCCGAAGTTGCATGTAAACGAGGTCAAACTGTTATCTGCAGACAAAACAATAATAAATCTAGGGGCCACAGACAACAACCAACAGAGCAAACAGCACAGCACCCACCGCAGAAAAAGTTTGCCAAAACGATATTATTTTTTATGGGCTTTGACTTTTTCTGGGGTTGGTTTATACGGTTTGTTAGGGGTGGTTGTGTTGACTTTGGAGGGGTTTCTTTAAGCACAAAATGAAAAGTGAACTATTTATTTATTTTTAAAAATTATGAATTAGAAAAAAGATATTTTTAAGATTTATTACATTTTTCCAAAAATATAAAAGTCCTTTTTCCTTGACAGAAAGTTGCTTTTAGGTTTGGAAAAATTTTAATTATAAAAAAGTCTTTGTGTTCACTTTTCTGTTTTCTTTCACTTGATTAAAATTTTTAAATTAATAAAATAAACATTAAATTTCTTTATGAAAAACAATATATTTAAAAAATAAATAAACATTCACAACACACACCAATTTCACACTAATTAATTTTGCAAAAGTTTCACAAAGTCTTTTCTTCATTTAACCATTGTTTATATCACAAAAAACCAACGAAAAAAATGTTTATTAAAACCTTATTTAGCTTCACACACACACTAGTTATTTTTTTGTCAAAGTTTCGCAATTTTTTGGGTGTAATTCGACGGTGGATTTTTTGCCGGGACGCACAACCTGCTGCCTTGGGTTTCGCACACGAAATGAGGTCAACGAGATACGGGACAAAGGACTCGACGTCCTGCCTCAGAGAAACAGTGCGACAGAGACAACTAACCAAAGAGAGCGAGAGAGACCGAAGCTGAGACTGTGACGGCGACTGAGAAACGGAGAAACAGAGAATCGCATTCGGCAGAGACGTCGGCGTTTTACGTTACGCTAAGCGAAGAAGAAGCGGCTAAAAAGTAGCGCAAGGGCGACCACCGGTGGGTGGCGTTGGGTGGTGGTGGGTTTTCGAAGGGTGGGCAAATCTGAGAGAGAGAGAGCCCGTGCCGGCATGTGGAACCTAAGAGAACACTCTCTTAGCTACTAAAAGGGGGTGGCAAAAGTCCGCCTGCTTACACGGCGAATACGCAATTTTGGTAAGTTACATGATGTCTCGAGGGTGAGGGCAGGTCGCGGTGTTTATGACGACAAATCAAAAGGGGGTAGGTGATGGGTGGTGGGTGGTGGGTGGTGGTTGAGAATCTGCAGCTTAGCTGGGTCAAAGGCAAATCTCGTTAAGAGATCAAAAACAACAGCAACAAAACTCAAGCCGGTTTGAGAGTCACAGCAATCAAAACCATTTGCGTCACACACCGAGAGGCTTTTCCGTTGCAAATAAATGCAAATTGCTAAGGGAATCGTCTTGAGAGTCAGTCAGCTGACTGACTGAATGAATGAATGGCTGTAAATCAAAGCATAAATTATAAAGAATTTAGCTAGAGTCCAGCCAGAGCTACGTTTTCTCAGCGATTATATTTAATAGGTTTATCTCCGCTTCCCCCCTCCTTAATCTCTGGGCATTTTTCATTCAGCTTCTTGTAGACACACAGAGAAGTTCATTATCACGATTATCTCCCGTTTGCCGCCAAATGTTTACACTTCAAAGTCACGCACCGCCTTGAACTCGGACTGAATTTATGATACATATTTATGCAAGTACAGTGGTCAAGTTGGGGGATAATTTGAAGAATTTTAAGAAAGTTTTTAATTTATATTTGATTGATATTTTTAAATATTAAAGGAAATATTTGGAATTTTAAATAATTTACGGGATAATTTACTGAAAAGTACTACTGCATTTTATGACAGAATCTTAGGTTCTTTAAGCTCTTTCCTATTTCTTGTATGCATTGTTATTTTCCCTAGTCTAATATATATTGTGTTAAAACTTGTACCTTTATTATAATTTGTTTATATTTTATTTTTAGATTTTATTCTGTATTTAAAAAAAAATATATTTATTTAATTATCCATGGGAAATGCTAGGATCTTAGAACCTCAACAAGAAATTTTGTTGCTTCCTGTTTTTAATGACAAATAAAGCCTCAAAATTATTGTTGAAAATTGTGATAAAATATAAGATATATAAACGATTTATAAACAATTTACAAACAATCTAAAAACAAGGTTTCTCTTCCTCAAGAAAATATTTATTTAGCCATACATTTTTTTTTAATTAACGCAATTTTAATTACTGTGCTAATTAAGAAGCATTTCGTGCTTGCAACATTAAAAATATTGCTTCACATTATCAAAAAATTAATTATTATTTTTAAAATTAAATTTCTCCACTGACCACTGTATTTAATTTTATTATGAATTGAACCATGTTAAACTGTGGGGCTGGAAATTGCCAAAAAAAAAATAAAGAAAAGAAGAGAAAAAAGCACCCGAAGATAGCAATAATAATAAACAGTCATAACCTTCAGTTTCGGCTTCCTTTTCGCCGCTGAAACGCACTTCAACCCGTGCAAAGCCTCGCCAAATAAGCGGAATTCAAATAAAAATGCGGGGGTGCCGAGAAGGGGTTATAAATGGAGGGGGGAGAAGGGGTTCCAAAACTCGGACTTCTAATTGAAACTAGAGACCGCAGTTGCTTGGGGTGCGCACTTCGGGGAACGGCGGCTGCTCAAATAGCAAACAATTCAAATAAACAAACACAAAACACACACCGACACACACACACACGGGGCAAATAAATAAATAAGCAGGAACAACAATAACAGGTCTGGCAAAAAAAATATATAAATGTATTAAATATGATTATTATATTTATTATCCACCGTTATTGTTGTTCCTGTTTCTGGTTGTTTGCTATTTAAGCTCTGATTTATGAGGCTGCGACAAAAATTTAGACCGCACAAGTGACGTACACGAGTTATGCCAGTTTTAGAGTCACTCTACAGACAGAGAGCGATATATGGGGCGCGAAAGAGAGGGCTGTACAGAGATAGAGAGAGAGAACACATCCGAACGGTCCGAACGCAAAATTGGAACTGTTCGTCGTTAGTTGGTATTTTTAAAGATTTTTCAGGCTTAACACACGACAAGCACAGTGGGACCCATTTGAGTTGTTTTGTTGAAAAATTTATAACTTTTAAATCAAGTGAGATATTTGATTAAATTAAATGGTGTACGATAGTCAATTGTTTAAACTATAAAATAAATATTTTAACATGAAGCTAGCTTTTTTGGTGATTACTTTATAGCTTATCAAAGTTGAAATTTGTAAAAATCATTTAAACAAACTTGTTTGATGTTCGAAGTTTGAGGGTTTGAAGAACGCTTCGAACCTGCTTGCAACCGCAACGAAAGTGAGTTTTATGTTGTAAAATATGCAAAAACAGATAAAAATGTTGATAAAAATTAATTCATTTATTAATTAAATGCCTTGGAATTTGTTAAATATTTTTAAAATATTTTTTAAAACCAGTTGCAACTTCCAACTGCAGCTGCACTAGCAACATTGCTTTGGCAACAAAACAGAAGCAACTTTTCTTTGGCAACACAATTTCTTGGCAACTTTGCAGTAGGAAATTGCAGCAACAGTAGCGACGCCTGCTGCGACGTCGTGGTGAGTTTTCCACATCAATTTCCACTACTATGAAATTTCATTCAAGCAAAAAAAAAAGGCACAAAAGAAAAACAAGATGAAGCGCAGCCGGCAAAGTTTGAACAGCTGAAGACGAGCTTTGCGTTCCGGTTTAATACGCTTCGCTCGGCTTACGTCACAAATAAATACAGAGAGAAAAAACAGCGGTCATAAAAAAGAGAAAAAAAGAAAAAGAAAATCATAAATGAATTATGGATCTTTAAAATAAAATTATAATTAGTGTATTATATTTTATTCAAAATTTGCTTATTTATTGCTTAATAAGAGCTGTTTCTGACATAGTCAGGGTCAGTTCTCTACTTAATTATTATGGCCAAATTTGTTGTTTAACAAATAAACATTTATTAAACATTTTACATTTAACAAAACTTTGTTGTTTTATTTTTAAAAATTTTTTTAAATCCATAAAAAGACCTCATTCAGCAGCCTAAAACAAAGCACAACAAAAACCAAAAAAGTAAACAAATAAAAAAAGAAAACAAAAGAAAATAAGAGAAGCCAAGAAAAGAGAAGAAATGCTGACACTGCTTTCTGAGACAAGGAAGTGCTGGCAAAATTATATACATATATATATATTATTTAAGAAACAGCAACAGCAGACCATTGTTTTTCGTGCAGCAACCGAAGCACCAAAAAGCATGAATCATCGATACACTCAAAGAGAGAACGATGGGGAAATACAGCCAGAAATACTGAGAGAGTATGAAAGAAGCCCCAAGAGAGGGGACAAGTGCAAAGGCATCCACAAACAGACAAAGAGAAGCAACACAAACGGGTATCCAATGAAGGAATGTGGCCACGCAACAACAAACAAATGAGAGAAAATTTCAAACAAAAATACATCTCTCTGTCACTTGGCTTCCACATGTATTTCACCACTCTCTCCAAAGAGCACAGAACTTCAAAAGAGAGACCACGACCAGGAGAGAGAGAGAGAGTGCGAAGAAAGGGGTCCCAAAGACCGGGGCCATTGGGGCAATCGCATATTTTGGTGCTCTATTTTAAATTATTAATGAGCGGCTTGTTCAGTTATTAAAAGCCTGGGAAATATCGAAGCCAGCCTCGGTTCTCTCTGGCATCTATGCTCAACTTTTTTTCTCTGAGAATTCCCCAGCGAGCAAATTTGCAGAGCAAAAACCCCGAGATGCCAGAGACCAAACAAAAATTTGATTAGGTTTTTTGGTATCTCGGTATCTTTGAGTTCTTCTCCATTTGATTGCGAACCTTTGTTGGCAATAAAAAAAGGTAACAACTGTTTAATGGAATTTGGGGTGAAAAAAAGAGAGAAGAAAATACGAAGGCAAAGATAAAATAAAAGGTATTACACCCACTCGTTTTACTTAGGGATAGGTTAAGGTTTAACTGGGTGATTTCTTAAGTGGGTTCATCAAGATGGCATTGGGTTTAATTTTACTTAAAGAAGAAAAGTTAAGGGAGACATTTCTAAAAAAGAGGTATTTTTCTTTTAGGAAAATGCATAATTATTTTATGTAAATTTAAAATTTAAATCTAAAACCTTTTTAAAATTGATTAGCTAGTTAACTCTTAAGGGATAGATTTTAGATTGCTGTACATTTGTTATCTTGCCACTCTTTTTTACCCCCACAACACATCAAAAGTCAAGTAAACTTGTCAAACCCTCGAAACCACTTTCCACACCCTTTTACTCTCTGGAGTAACCCTTATCAGTTATTTTCTAGCAAAAAAATATCAATCATTTCCACCGACCTGACTTTTTGCAGGACCCACCTCGCGCGTCCTGGCCCTCTCCGTCCATTTCAATTACCCGAACCCTGGCTAATTTGCATTTGGATCGCCCTGAGGCCTGAAAAACCGTACCGCAAAAACCGCACCTGGAAAAACTTTTGCGGCCTGACTGCCTCTGCGCCATGCGAGGAAATATATAAATTTTGTAGCCAAAACAGAGAGGGGTGGAGGTGGTGGAGCCTTGTTTTGGGCCCAAAAGTGTTGCATTTGTTTAGGCTGCCGACGAGACACGCACTCGGAGGAGTTTCAGCTTTTCCTGCTCCTTGTTTTCCTTATGAATACCGCGCTACCTGACTTTTCCCCCGGGTGACCAAAAAGGCAACAGCAGCAGCAACAGCAACAGCAACAGTCACAGTCACAGGCTGAGCAAACAACAGTAGGCTAAAAATTGCGTGTGAAATGGTTTTAACTTTTGCTTTTTATCTCCAGTGTTGCACTGGCACGTGAGGGTCTCTCTGGACTTAGGACTCTGGTTGGGGATTGGGGGTTAGGGGTTCGTTTTGAGGGTGTCCTTATAAAAGTTACGCATACGCCGTGTTAACGTTAGCCGATTCACGCTGCCAACTACCAGTTTCTTCTGGTTTTTATTCCTATATATTGTAGGCTCTGAACTGGAAGGGACGAAAAGTTGGGGGACACTGATAAAAATTCATGACCACATTGAATTTATTAGGAGAAGACAAATTCAAATTCGAGTCTGGGATATATTTTTGTAATTAAAATTACTCCTTAAACATTTTTTTATGAATTTAATTGCTAAGATTTAACTAAAAATACAGCTTTGCTTAGAACTTAATAAAATATTTTTAATTTATGTAAAGCTACTTCCCTTTTTCTCCCAGTTTCCCTGCGTGTTCTCGTGCAGCTTTTCTCGCTTTTCCCCCACACACTCACAGTTTTCATCTGGCGCAACTCAACAAAAAGTAAATCTTCTTTTCCCCATGTTGTTTTAGTTGACATTTTATTTCTTACTTTGCGTAGGTAAATTTAATGGAAAACGACGTGCCGTCCCCTTCTTCTCCATACACTCTATAACCCTGAGAAAAACTTTTAGCATTCCGAATGAATTTTATTTGAAATCGAAACGGATTAAGGTCTTCTCCTCCTTCCTTCCTTCCCCCCATAAAGGATGCCAGGCCAATCAATAGGGTAAAGAGGGGCGTGAGTGTGTGTATATTTTTCGGGTTCTGGACTGGCCAACTTAATTGACTTTTGAAGTGACTAACCATCAATCCTGCACCCCATCCCCAAAACTAAGTGAGTGTGCGAGTGTGTGTGTGTGAAGCACATAAAATCATTTAAATAATAAATGTGGCCAAAAGTTTATACGGTGGAAGGGACGAGAGACTAACTGAAGCTTAGCATGTAATCAAAGTTTGGCTAATGAAAACATTTGCAAAATGTTTGCCCCAAATCCACATATGGCTACACCGAGGGGAAAAAAGGTTGAGATTATATATATATTTAATAATATCATTATTATCTTTGGGTTATTAACAAGTATTGATTCCCAGAAACTGCCTTGGTGAGGTTTTTAAAGCTAACTGGTGCCAGTGAAATCACCAAGGATTTCTGGTAACTTTGAAAGAAATACATCAAAAATCCAGCAGAGAGTATAAATTGAGCACTTTGTATTCCTATAATAAGAAAACTCGAATACTCCGAGTTCCTTAAAGCCGGCTTCATAACATCAATCAATACAAATCCCGTTAGCAAAGCCGCATTGATCACCAGAAGCCACTGCATCAAGGCAATATCAATCACGCAGAGTATAGAAACTGGTATATATAAAGCCAAACTATAGCCATAAATGCATATTAGCGACAGGAGAGTCGGCGTATAGCTGGCATTATCCAAATCCACAGAATCCGTAGGCTTCAGGCTGTCTTTAAACACGGCCCAAAGCACAACAGGCAAGACAATGGCATAGATAAAGATACAGATGGCTGCATGGGAGACCAGTTGGAAGTTATAGTGCCAATGGTAGTCATGGCTGGCATAATGCCTGTAACTGGCTATATTGCTGCTTATAGCTATGGAGAAGATGAGGGTGATGCTCAACCAGAAAGGACCATATAGATCTGGATTCTGGTCTATATCCATAAGCAGATAATTGCCGGAAGCCAGCTTGGGTATCATCGAGTTGAGGATCCTTTGAAGAACCATGAAAGTGTCCACATTGAAGTACTGCTGGTAGTACTTAAAGGTGAGCAGGCAGTGCTGTGCCTCGCCAGTTCCTTCTGGGATCGCTTCTATTCCAGCTTCGATAGGTTCTTCAGGCGTTTGGAGAGTCGGAGAATTAACTTCGATTTTAGGTGGAATTTCCCCGGAAAGGGTCTCCATTTCAATTCGTATTTAAATTTCAGATTTACTGCCTCCTTTAGCTTTATTTAAAATATTTTTAGAAGCTTCAAAAACACACAAAAAGCAAAGCAAACTTAAATAAAGCTTTTAAATAAATTTTTTAAATTAAAAAATTGCAATTTTAAATATATTCCTTTTCTCCTCGTGTACTTTTTGTGTGTCCATAAAATCAATAAACTTAAATAACTACAAATAAGTGAGAAATTGGGGCACAGCCAGCAAGAGAGAGCATGAGAGGAGGCTGAAGGAACTCTGGTAAAACTAAATGCAATTACCTCCCACGTAATCCTCCTCACTTTTCCACAGGATTTGGCCAAAACCAGAGGGAGAACGAAGCTGAGCTGCAATTTCCCACACGTTCTGCTTGGTCTTTTCCCCCTCAAATATGTATATACATATAAAATATACATATTTGCTAATGAGATGGATTAAGGACCAAAAAGTTGTGGACAAAGTTGACCTCCCCAAAAAGTGGCTCTTCCTTTCCCCCCCCCCCCATAAACCCGCAATAATAATTCATGTTTATGTCAGCCAAAATAATATGCTAAATATTGTTTGCTTGTGTGTTTGTTGTGGTTAAGTTACGGCTTTTCCCAGAGATGAGGAAGGAAATTGACAATTTCCTGTACAGAGAAAGGGAGAACGGATGGCATTAAATCGGATTTAAATGTGTGTGTGGGAAATATAAATGTATACAAACCAATTAAAGGCAAACCGATTGGATTAAAAAATACAAATAATTAAAAGGTTGATTGAAAATATATTTGTGTGTATTTAAATGGGAAATAAAATAAAGATAATTAAAAGTAATGAAGCTGTTAGGAATTATGCATATTTCAATGGAATATAATATTATTTTATTTATTTTGGAACTACTTCACATCTGTGTAATTATAAATATTTATCTTAGGCATTATCCCCTTTTCCCACTGAAAAACTTCACACTTTAACCAAATAAATAAAGTCTAGACCCCTTCAAGATCATTAAAACGAAGCAACTCAATCGTAGGGATAATTAAAAATTCCCCACGCTTTATAAATGTCATAACATTCTGAATACTCTGCACATTGATTTCCTGCCCGGCGGTTCCTTCTTCAGTCTAACATTTCCCTCTCGTATAAACCAATCGACCATGAACTGGCCCTGTTCCGCTCTTTCAAAGGCCTCCCCCCCCCCCATCCCATATGGCCATACACTCGTATTCCCGCAATCAACAATGAGCGAAGCACTAACTTCCGGTCTCACTTTCATTCAATTCTGCCCTGCACTTTATTGCAATGAAAAAATAAGCAAAAAGAAAAAAGAACGCGAAAAGAAAAACAAATGAAAAAAGTCGCATAAAATGCAAAGCGTTCTCGATTCCACTAAAAAGGTCTATAAACATTTTGAGTCATCAACTTGGCCTTTTATGCCCCGTAAGCGTAGACTGAATGGGGCATGTTGGTTGAAGGAAAATTTCCTCATCTGAAGAAAATGTTAGATAATTTTAAAATTGAAATACGTAAGATTAAACTGATTTCATTTCTTGTATATCTTTAAACTTATCGATTTAAATATCGATCAAATAGGGTTCATCAATATTTCTACATTTCTACTGAAAATAAAAATTTGACAAATTTTTAAAAATTGAAAAAGATAAGAAAATTATTAGACATCTTTAATTCCCTTGGTATATTTAAAATTATCGTTTTAAATATCGGTGTATCAATTTATTAATATTTTTAAATTTTTAAAGAAATTAAAAATATGACTAATTTTAAAAATTGACAAAAGTAAAATATGGGAATTATAAAACCATTTTTGTTTCTTGGATATTTCAAAATGTATCCATTTAAATAACGAAACAAGAGCTTTAATCGATATTTTTCCATCTCTTATTAAACTTAATTGAACAA
>JAEIIL010003677.1:0-12008 GCA_018905715.1 Drosophila lini | reverse complement strand
TTCTCTTTAAATTCTTCCAAGCCCTATTTACCAACTTTTCTTGGGTTTACATAAAAACTCTTTCAATAATTGGTAGGAAATGTACACTCTAAAACTTTACCTTTACCTACTCTCTTACCCCACTGATTGAAATGTCAACTCTGAATGCGAGTTACTACTGGCTGGGTGCCCAAACTCTATACCTTACTTCAGCTACCTTTTCCCCCAGTCTCCTTCTTTTTAAACAAAAGGATCTCCACCTCCGTCGCCTCCTACCGAAAAACTATACCATAAAGTTCTCAGTGGTCGGGCAAGAGGCTTCTCCTACAGCCCGTTTCCTATGCCCTCCATGCTACAACATCTATACATCGACTTCCAACCCAAGGGTGCCTATAAAATTGTTGTCTAAACAATAGGAGAACAGGCTGCCTCCGCCCAAATCCCTTCGAAATGAACCCACTTTTCAGCATTTTCATTGCAGGCGAAAATTCTCCTCCAACCCAATAGCCCAAGGATTTAAGGCATCAAAAGTGGAATGTAAAATACGTATTATATACTAGGAGGGAGGACTTACCGGGCACTTCTATTAGATCTGGATCCTCGTCATCATCAAAATCAGAGCCTGAATCGTCCTCATCAATATCGTCGTCGTCGTCAAAGGGGGTTTTGCGCTTTTTTGATGTCTAAAACAACGAAAATAAGACATTTTTTAATAGGGTTTAAGGGGTATATAATATATATTAGCATTAGTTTTTAAAAGCTGTTTTATTTATTAAGGAAAGCCCATAGAAAAGCGTTCAGAATTAAACTATTTATAAGAAATTAAGAAATGTAAAAATATAAATTATAAGAAGATTATAATAATATAAATAATATAAAAAATAAAATAATATATATAATCAATATATATAAATTCAACGTTATATATCTGCTTAAAAAAAAACGATATAGAAATTAATTATATTTTTTCTTGTTTTCCACAATAACTCAAAATTAATGACGCCAAATTATTTCCAGTGCACCGGAAACCCTCGACAACGCGAACACAAAATCGATATTTTCATAGTTTCATAGTTTTTGTCAGATTCAACTCCGTTTTAAAGGGAAAAAACACACACACACTTTCACACACTGCATGAAATTCAAGAGGGAATCACCCAAAATACACACACACACACACACTCTTTTACTCTCTCTTTGCCTAAAAGGAAACAAAATAAAGACGGAGCAAATGTCATAGAAAAGAGCGAAAAAATTGGTCCATTTTTGTAGCACACTTTTCAGCGTTACAACACAAAAGGAGCAAGCGAGAGAGAGAGCTATGTTTAGAAAAAACGGCACAAAAAGCACGAGGAAAAAAATGCGCACGCCGCGTGAAAAAATAGGAGAAAGGTTCAAGCACAAGCACAAAAAAAAAAGAAAGAAAAGCAAGCAACTCACTCACAGAGCTCGAGAAAAGTCTTGGCGAGACCAGCGGTCAGATGCTGCTCGTCGCCGTAGCGATGAGGTTCTGGGGATGCTCCGGCTCTGGGATGTGTCCTGGCTGATGAGATCTCTATATATGTATATATATTGACACTGACTGGCAAAAGCACGGGAGTTTTGCGACTGTTTCGATGCTCGTGTGGGAGCCAACTACATCGCTAACTAGAGTCAGGCCACGGACGGGCCACCGGGCTACTACTTTGGAACCCCCAAAATGAAAATTTAACATTCACACACAGCCCATCATCCAGCGAATATATCCCAGCCCATTCCCAGGTTGGGTTGCAGTTATTCGGGGAGCGGGTTAAACGGGGTGCCGCTGCTGCTGCTTGCTACTCCCGGGGGTTAAGCCGAGGTCCGAATGGGGTGGGTTTTTGGCCAACATCTCTTCGGGGCCAGGCCAGAGTGTGCGTGTGAGACGACGGCAGGACGACGACAGTCAAGCAAGAACAGAGAACTGGGAACTGGGAACAGGACGATAAACAAACGCAAGAGGTCTCGCCACCCCCTTTTCACCCCTTTTGCACAAAAGCGACTGGGCACAGTGGTCACCCTCAGTTCTAATTATTGATTTAAATTTTAAATATTGAAATCAAATGAAAAATTCTTAATTCTTCCACTGCCATATATTTTTGGATTCACTTAAATTTTACAAGCTTTTGCTTGATTTGGTTTCTATTTGACAACTAGGCTGCAATGTACAAGCATTTGACAAAAGTGGTAGAGAGCTTTGCATATTTTTTGTATCGTTTTAATAAATTCTTCTTTATAACTGCCTTTTGTTTTTTAAATGTTAAATTTAGATGACAAAATCAAAGACTAAATCAAGTGAAAACTTTCTTATATCAAAGGCCACTGTGCCCTGTGTGTGTGTCCGGGGACACTGTGCTCCACTTTAAACCGACAACAAAAAGGGGTTGGTATGTTGTTTCGCACCCCCCGCCCATTATTTTATACACCACCCCTCGTGCCACCCACTCAGTAGCAGTAAGAACAACAACAACAAAATGTTTGGCATGCAGAGATACCAAGTTTCCTCCTTTATGGGAATGGAATATGCATGTGTGCCCACCTCCATTTCCTCCCACTGTAACCCCCTTTGCTCCATGATCCCTTCTGCTCCTCACCCTATTTGAACAAAAGGGTTACCAGAGGAGGAGGAGGAGGCATTGTTGGGTGTACCGTGTTGGAGAAGCAGCAATCTGTAGCGCATGCACAGCAATTAGAGCAAGACAGACTGCTGCTGCGACTGGGGGAATGTCCTTGGGGGTGGTCCTGTTTGGGACGAGGGACCTGGCGACGGGTCTGGTTGGCTCTCGTCGTTCGCTGACTATATGCGTTCACATATAATATACCTTATACCTCTGTATACTTCACTCTGGCAAGCAACTCGAGGGGGGCACCGAAATCCAGAGCAAACAAAACCAGGCGGTGAGCCAAGTGCATGTTGCAGGTACAGTGAACACACTTGATGGGGAAACATCCTGACAATCCCAAGAATATATCAGGATACCCAAGATAATGGAGGAAATCGATCATAACTAACGCAAAAATTCATTAATTTCAATTCGGAAGGCTGTTCTGAGTTAGTTTTTTAAATATATAAATATATAAATCTGCAAACTAAATTCAATTTTTTTTTTTAACTTAATTTTTTTGTAAATTGTTGAGAATTTTAATAATGGGCCTTATAAAATAAAAATAAAAAAGTCTTTTTATTTTCTTCCCGACATGGCTAGAAAGACTCGCGAACTGATGCAGATCAAGAATATATATGATTTAAAAGGTCGGAAATGACTCCTTTTCTGAGTTACTAACTTTTGACTGAAATTCTTAAGGGTATAAAAAAGGCACGTGTCGCATCTATTACTTTCTTCCATTATCAAAATATCCTTCTAAAATTGAGCTATCTAAGCTTTCGTAACTCAAGCACAGTAATCGTCCATAAAAAATAACAAACACACAGCAGATGTGCAGTTCTCCCAAAACCCCCTCCTTCCCCTTTATTCTTCTTTCCTCCCCTGCCTATTTATAGATTTGCAACATTTTTGTGTTGACACACAAAATAAAATCAAAACGAATGACCTTGTAATAAAGGAAATGCTAAAAGTCTCTTATCCGAAAACATATGTTTTCCGCCCCCCAACACACACACACGCAGGGAACAAGAGCAACATCAACATGTTGTTGCCTTCAAAAAAAAAAAAACAAAACCAAAATATATGTAAAAAAAAATATATGACAAAAAGGAACTTCGACAAAAGGGTTGGCGAATATAAAAACAAAAACAAAAACTGTGGATAAAGGCTCTCGAAAAAAGAAACAAAGAAAAGGCTGAAAAGTGAACAATAAAATGGGGGAAAAAATAACTGTAACGAAATGTGACAGAAAGGGACATGTGAAACGTCACCTATGACAACGAAAGGGATAGAAAGATACAGGACAGCGACAGAGAGGGAGGGAGAAAGGAAGCTAACAGGAGACGGCGATTTGGAGCTGACCTGACCGAAGACACAAACCACAGCGCAGGCGCCAGTCCAAACTCCGAATGCAGCTATCAAAGCGGAAGCGATGATAAATAGCCAAGCTCCGAAAACAAGGAGGGAAGTACTGAGGTCCTCACACCCCCAAACCCAATCAGAGGCCCAAAACTGCAGCGGCTTTGGGTAGGCAGCGCAGTTTGTGGGAGGGGCGACCAAGTGCAGCAGCAGCAGTCAGTGCAGTTGCAGTTACAGCTGCAGCTGCAGCAGGCACAAGGTACAGTGGAGACTCACAAGGCAGGGATAAAAAATCACAAGATTTTCTTGGGGGTTATTGCGCCTGCTTAAGGGGGCCTGTCACTCTGTGGTAGCAGTCACCGATAAAGCAACAAGTTTTTTGAATTGAAAATGAAAAATTAATGCCAAGAAATTAAATAAATTATTTTATTATATTTTATTTAATTTTTTCATAAGCAAATGATTTATTTTTACAATAATTTTAATGATAGTTTGTTAATAGGCATATTGAATTAGAATTTAATAAGTTAAAATTTTTTTTCTTTGACAGTTGACAGTTTTGACAGTTGACAGTTTTGACAGTTGATTAATATGGGTACAATAAGTATAATACCCTGCAAGGGTATTATATACAATGATTAAAAGTTCATTTCGGGGAATTCCATTTCCAAAATCATAAGCTTGTGAATCCCCTAAATATATATGTATATTATGTCCACCGTAATAAATTTGTTATAATTTGCTTTTTTTTAACTCATCAACATTAGCTTAACGGTTAAAAAATAAATAAAATTTGTCAATAAAATATGCACCGCGTCACCCAACGCACCTTAACACACATGTTGTCCCTCAAAAAACTGAGTCGCATGGCCTTAACCCTAACCTAGCGCAACTTTTTCGCCCAACTCGTGTGCGGAGAACATAAAAAAAATTAAATCTCAATGTGTGCGCGCGAGAGAGGGATAGCAGCAGCGGAAGAGAGAAGAGAAGAAAAAAACACATGGTTTGAGAGTTCCAGGCCACGCGAAAATGCGATTGCAGTGAATATTAAGCTCAATGGGGAAATATAAGGGGGGTGGGAATAGAAGAGTAAAGAAAGAAGAGAAGTAAGGTAGCTGCAGCCGAAAGTGAAGTAAGAAGCAAGCAAATAGGAAGAATTCTTGAATGAGTGGCGGTCACTGCTGTTGATGCCGTTGCTTCTTTCTCCTCTCCTTCTACTTCTTCCGCTTCTGCAAGCGCTTTGTTTTTGTTTGTGCATATGTGTTTTGAGTGCGTGCGTGTCCCCGCGTGCATGTGTGAGGGGCAAATGGCAAAATTTTTAGCAACAAAGAAATTATATTAAGTCATGCAGTGGCAACAACAAATTCAGCAAGCAAACAAAATAAACCAACTTGACAGCGGGCTGTGTTTCAAACAAAAACTTACCATTGTGACGTTTCTTCAATTGCTTCAGTTAACTGTTGTTTCGTCGTCTTTGCTGTTTGACGTCTGCTGCCACTATTAATGTTGTTGTCAAGCACGGAAAAAAAAAATGTGCAACCGCACTAGGCACACGCGTTTTCCCACTCTTTTTCTCCGAGGGCTTCTACTGTCCGTTCTTTTGTTTGTTTTTTAACTCCAACACTTCTTCGCCAACGTCTTTGCTTCTTTTTTACCGTTTCTACTGCTGCTTCTGCTGTTCGCTCTTATTGCTCTCTTTTGGGACCGTGGAGCTGAAGTGCGGCGTGACGGCGGCGGTGTGTGCGAAAGGAAGCAAACCGATGGGCGGCCAGCCGTCAGCAAATGCAGCGAAAAATACTCCGCAATAAATTTCAACACGATTAGTGATGGGCGCGCGGTGCGGCGGAGGGCGGACAGGAATGCGATTGTAGTTGTGAGTTTTGTCCGCGTGTGTGTGTTGTTGCCTCGCCTCCGTGCACGCGGTATCGTCCTGCGTTTAGCTTCTTGTTGTTGTATTTGTTGCGTTGCAATCACAGCGGTCACAGGAACAAAAATTAAGGCGGCAACAACAAAATAAAGGAGAAAGGAAGCGAAAAGGAAGCTAGAAATGCCGAAAAAACACGTAACATGCCAACAACGAACGGCACCGCGTTGTCTTCACTCTTTTTTTCTTTTTACAATGTGTCTCAGCGTGTCTGGGCACGCAGTTGTTGGCTTTGTGCTTTTTGCAACTTTAGCAATGATACTTGCACTAGTTATTTGAAATCGTAACGCCGGGGCTAGAGCCGCTTGCACGCCACAGATAAACACGGTTTCGTCTAAATTCGTATTTTTGCTTGATTTTATAAACGAAAAATGTCCAACTGTGCGAGACGGATGCAGTGTGGCAGCAAACTGACCGATTAAATATACCAACATGAACTTGCAACTTTTTAATTGGAAATACCTAAAATATACCAAATGGAAAAAGGCCAGTTCGATATATACCTAAATTGATCGAAAAATATACCAGAAAGTGGTACTAAATAAAATTTAAAGAAAAATACGGAAGTTAATCAAGGAATTCCTTATAAACTTGTAAACATTTGAAAGGGAAAAATAATTGGCAAGATGTTTTAATACCTTCAATTAAATTGTAATTATTTGTAACGCACTTTACAACACCTGTTTTGAGCTAGTGGCGGGAGGAAGAAAAATTACACGAGGAATTACCAAAACAAACTGGAAAACTTAGTTTTCCTTCTTACTGGTCTTGAGTTTAATTAAATTATAAATATTTGCAATTCTTTTGCCACAAATTTCGCCGCCTGCTTAAGTTCTCCGATTTTTGGATTCTACGTGAGTATGCCGTTTTTTAGGTCATTTTAAGGAAAGCACTACGCCCACATTACCGACCACGCTGCCGCATAATATCAGGCATCTGTACAAAAGTAGTCGGTGAGTTGTGTGTTTTTTGTTGCCTCCAATTTCGCAATCCATCGTCACCGACGCCACTTCACCGCCATCTCCTGTTGCAGATCACCGTCGCTGGTCGAAGTGAAGCTAGAACACAGAGCAGGGAGACCAGGCACATACAGCGTCCAGGGACCGGGGTTCAAAACCGAAGCGAGACTTCCAGCGGAAATAGAAATAAGCCGCCGCCGAAAGATTAATTATACGTGACCGGTGAAATACATAAGGAAAAAAGACATCAAGATGCCCAACGACACGGTAATTAAGGTGCAGGAGTACAAGAACACCCTGATCCAAAAGGCGGAGCTGCTGATAACCAAGCGCTTCCCGGAGAAGATCGTCTCGCTGAACGAACTGCTGGCCACGCCAATGTTCAACGAGCGCAACTTCGATGAGGTGCACCAGGACCTCAACATCCCGGCCCTGCCGCCAGTCCTAGTGAAGCAAGAGTCCGCCGCCGAGGATGGCGATCATCCGCCGACAAAGCGTGCCCGCAACGATGTCCTGATTACCGGAGTGCCGGTACTGGCACTGCCCACGGGCACGGTGCCGTGCAACAAGCCGCTGTGCGATATGATCAAGGTGGTCAAACCCATCATCCGGAAGCTGGTGGAGGATTGTAAGTAGTCCCAGGCATCTTTCTACCCTCCAGAATCTCATAAGTGTGTTTATTATTTAGCCAATTTGCTGAAGATGTGGATTTCGTTTATGATTCCCAAAATCGAGGATGGCAACAACTTTGGCGTTTCGATTCAGGAGGATACCCTGGCCGAGATCCAAACGGTAGAGTCCGAGGCTGCCGCCTTCTTTGATCAAATCTCGCGATATTTCCTATCGCGTGCCAAGGTCGTGTCCAAGGTGGCCAAGTATCCGCACATCGATGATTATCGCCGTGCCGTCGTCGAGCTGGACGAGAAGGAGTACCTCAGTCTGTGGCTGGTCGTCTGCGAGGTGCGCAATCGTTACTCCTCGCTCCACGACACAGTCATTAAGAACCTGGAGAAGCTGAAGAAGCCGCGCTCCTCCAACGCGGAGAGCCTCTACTAGGTACCTCTCTGTGGTGTGCCTCCCGCATCTTTTATCACCTCTTTATTTTTTTGTCCCCACTTCTCTCTCTCTCATAAATCCATAGAGCCCGAACGGACGGACAGCGGTTCTCGTCGCGATTCTACAACTAAAAATCGGTTTTCACAAAAAACATTGAACATAAGTCGAAAAGTTCATGTTTCAGTTAAATTTAGAGTCCGGGAAAGGTTAGAATACAAGACAAACCGATGCTGTATAGATTCCACTAAATAGCTGTAGCCGCAAAATACATTTAAATAATAAAAAACAAAAAACAAACACACACGGCGCATGAAAATTGACAGCCGACTTAAAATCCTACGAAAGGAAAGGTCCTAGCGCTCGACAGTTGAAAGAAAAATACAAAATCAGTTTGTAATAAAACATAGGCCTTCTCATCTTTTTGGCAGAGTATTAAAAAATAACAGAATTTTTCTTTGTATTTTATTATTTTAGTTGATTTTTTCCTTTGGCGCCTGCTCTTTGAATTTCCGATAACCATTACGAGTCTCATAGCAGCCAGAGCTCAAAACCTTATTGCTGCAACACTTACAACAATCGAGCCGCTTCGAACAAGTTCGTTTCGATGCATGGATTTATTTATTTATATTTTTATGCCTTTGCAGGGTATTATAATTTTAATCAGAAGCTGGTAACGATGTCAAAGAGTCATTTCCGACCCTATAAATCATATATATTCTTGATCAGCATCAAAAGGCGAGTCTATCTAAACATGTTTGGAAGAAAAAGAAAATGTTTAATTTGTCAACATATTTGAAGGGGGTCACATCGTTAAAAATTGTCAAAAAAAAAAATGACAAAAAATTTTAATTCCTAAAGAATTTAATTTGGTATGCAGAATTGTTAACCTAAGAAATACTAGCACAAAAAAACTTTCCGAATTAAAGTTAATGTATTTTTAACTAAGTTATGGTATTTTTAAACTAACAAAAAATACCAAATTACAAGAAAGGCAGCAGCCTTGCCAGACTGCCGCAATCGCTCACTGGTCCATCTCTAGGCGCTGATACAACCCTGTTTTGACGCCATTTTACAGGCGAATTTTGTGTGTGTGTTTTTCTTGTGACGCGTTGTTGTAACAAAAGGAAAGCAAAAGAAAAAGAGTGAAGGTGTGCAATTTTCGCCAGCAGCAGCAACGTGAACAGGGAACACAGCAGCCACACAGCCAGTGAAAATGTCTCAACGCTTTGCACCTGGCCAAGCGCCGGTGCAGTCGCGCTACCAGCCGCCGCCGCCGGCGCCCGGCATGCGTCCCTATCCCCCGCCAGGCGCCACTTTTCCGGTGAGTTTTTCTGCATTTCCCCCCACAATTTCCAGCTAACTTATAGCACTTTATCTACTCCCAACAGCCCAGGGGCTTTCCCTTGCATCCGAACACAACGCAGCCGGTGCCAGGCACAGCGCCTGGCGCTGGTGTACCCGGCGTGCCCGGCGTTCTGCCCGGCGGTCCCGGACCAGGTTCCCTTTTGCAGCGCGCAGCCCAGCAGCCGGCCTTTCAGAGCGGTCTGCGTGGCACCGGCGGCGGTGGCGGCGGTGGTGGAGTCGGTGGCGGCGGCGGCGGAGGAGGAGGTAGCGGTGGCTCTGGCTCTGGCGGCGGCAGCAAGCGTTCCAATGAGGCACGCGGCCTGGGCAGTGGGCCGGGCGGCAAGGGTGAATTTGTGGCGGCCAAGAAGAAGAAGAAGTTGGCGGACAAGATATTGCCGCAAAAAGTGCGAGATTTGGTGCCAGAATCGCAGGCCTACATGGACCTGCTGACGTTCGAACGGAAGCTGGATGCGACGATCATGCGCAAGCGCCTGGACATACAGGAGGCACTGAAGCGACCCATGAAGCAGAAGCGCAAGCTGCGCATCTTCATCTCGAACACATTCTATCCCAGCAAAGAGCCGACCAATGATGGCGAGGAGGGTGCCGTGGCCTCGTGGGAGCTGCGCGTCGAGGGTCGCCTGCTGGAGGACGGCAAAGGTGATCCCAATACCAAGATCAAGCGTAAATTCTCATCGTTCTTTAAATCGCTGGTCATTGAGCTGGACAAGGAGCTGTATGGTCCGGATAATCATCTGGTGGAGTGGCATCGCACACACACCACCCAGGAGACGGATGGTTTCCAGGTGAAGCGTCCCGGCGATCGTAATGTTCGCTGCACCATCCTCCTGCTGCTTGACTACCAGCCGTTGCAGTTTAAGCTGGACCCGCGCCTTGCCCGGCTTTTGGGCGTCCACACCCAAACCCGGCCTGTCATCATTTCCGCCTTGTGGCAGTACATCAAGACGCACAAGCTGCAGGATGCCCACGAGCGGGAGTACATCAACTGTGACAAGTATCTGGAGCAGATCTTTAGCTGTCAGCGGATGAAGTTCGCCGAGATACCGCAACGCCTCAATCCCCTGCTCCATCCCCCAGATCCGATAGTGATTAATCATTTCATTGAAAGCGGTGCGGAGAACAAGCAGACCGCCTGCTATGACATCGATGTCGAGGTGGATGATACGCTTAAGAATCAAATGAATAGCTTCCTGATGAGCACGGCCAGCCAGCAGGAGATTCAGGGTCTGGATACCAAGATCCATGAGACGGTGGACACCATTAATCAGATGAAGACGAACAGGGAGTTCTTTCTCAGCTTCGCCAAGGATCCGCAGATGTTTATACACCGATGGATCATCAGTCAGACGAGGGATTTGAAGGTAATTATTATTTACTATTTATTTTTAAGTTATTTATTTAATTTTTGTAATATTGTTTTACCTGCTTAGCTCATGACGGATGTGGTGGGCAATCCGGAGGAGGAGCGACGCGCCGAGTTCTACTATCAGCCCTGGACGCACGAGGCCGTCTCGCGCTACTTCTTCACCAAGGTCAATCAGAAGCGGGCGGAGCTTGAGCAGGCGCTGGGCATACGCAATGGCTAAATCCAAGATCCGTAAATCCGTAAATCCTTGCGCACGGCAAACTCTTTTTTTTCCTTGGGCCAGTTTAGTTTAAGACTAAAATATTATATTATATATATAAATATTTTCTCAATTTTTTTTCCCTGAAATTTTTCTTATATGCTTTTGTGAGCCTTGTGTTCTGTCTTTTGACCACTGTCCCCTGTCCTGTGTCCCCCAGCAAAACCATATTGGACCTAACATTAAGCTAATAAAATGGCATTTAAATATAGAAAATCTATAACTTTACAATTTGTGGCTGTGTTTTGAGGGAAATTATTATTTAGTTGCTTCTTAATTTACTTAAAGACTTTAAAAATAAGCTTAAAACGTTTTGGAACTGGATTTTCTGTACTTTATTTCTTGGCTTATATTTTGCTTTTGTTTATATATTTTAAAATTGATTTTTTTCGGGGAGAAATAATTAATTAGTTAATTTTGCAGAATAAATTTACTTCAAGGCATTAATTACGTGTTAATCAAACGCGCACAGAATTCACAGCAAGCAGCTGCTGTTTCTAAAAACAAAGTAACTGCTGTTTTCCCAAAATGCAACCCTGGGCAGGCAGCTTCACTTCAAGTAACGGCTACCTTCCCAAAATGCAACTCTGCGTCGTCTGCTTTCTCTTTTTTTCTGGACACTTGCTATCCCCTTCTGAGCTGCCTGCCCAGAGTTGCATTTTGGGAAGGGAGCCGTTACTTTGAATTGCTCCTAAAAGGTTCGAAACTTGGACTTTTTATAACAGTTTATACCAGCTTTCAGTTGCTTGCTGCTGGTTTCTGTTCGCCTGTTACCCCAATTTGGGAAACGGGCGAATTGCATGCAAATTTTCGGAAATTTGGATGGGCTGCTGCAGAGATGTTGTTGTAATAAAGTGGTTGTTGTCGGCGGGAGAAAGGTATAAATGCCTAACATAAAGTATAACAGGCGTGCCGAAGTTAACTTTCTTTCTTGTTTAATATCATATTTATTATATTTAAAATTGAGCAATTTTCCGTGTAATTTCTTAGTTGCTTTGTTGGGTTTTCCAAATTCTATTGCTTTTATTTTAAATTACTTTAAAAATTGGGAATTAATAATTTTAATTTATATTTATTTTTATCTATGCCTGAAAAATTATAAAATGTATGAACGATA
>JAEIIL010003670.1:0-20327 GCA_018905715.1 Drosophila lini | reverse complement strand
TTTTTTTGCTCAAGCATAATGATTATTTGTGATTTTTATTTTTTTTGATCAAAAATAATTTTTAGTCTTGATTTAAAAAATTAAAAATCGATAAGTAATCATTACATAGTAATTTTTAAAATATTACTTATAATGATTACGGTCCCTGGTTGTTTTACCAAAATGATTGTGTTAAAAATGATCCCTGTATCTTCCTGTATCTCCCACTAGTCCTTCCTCGTTTTCCACCGGGTTTCGCATAATTCCGCGGATATAATTTTTTAGCGAGGCGCTGGAGCGCA
This sequence comes from Drosophila lini, assembly GCA_018905715.1. Taxonomy (NCBI): domain Eukaryota; kingdom Metazoa; phylum Arthropoda; class Insecta; order Diptera; family Drosophilidae; genus Drosophila; species Drosophila lini. The sequence goes on along the minus strand of JAEIIL010003670.1, from coordinate 20,046 downwards.
ACGCGTATAATGCGCATAATTTCTATGCCACGTTGGTCACCCGAAAAGTAAATGTAGACACAGCAAAGTGCGGACGGAATGGAGACGACAGCCACCGAGGTCGACCTTTGTGCCAGGACCTCCGCCAGCAACAGCAATAGCAACCACTAACACAACAACAGCCTCGGCTTTTGGCAATGGGTTTTCGAAGGGCAGGAGAAATGGGTAACGGGGAATAGGGTATGAGGATCTGGGAGCTGTGCCCATGAACAAAAGAGGTACATGCGAAAAATAAAACCTATTACCGGAATCATAATTATCTTTTATGGCCGCGTCTGTCATGACGACATTATGGCGTGGTCTGCTCCTGTTTCCTATCCTTTTCTGCCGTCCGTTATATACCTCTCTTTTTCTGCACTTGGAGAAATACTGGACACTATAGGGAATGTTATATCTAAATTATGATTAAACAAATAACATGAATTAGCTGATTATTAAAATATATTTATATATTTTCTAAACTTTAATTTAATCAAAAATCTCTAAAAGTTTTTATGATTTTAAAATTTTAATATTAATTTTCAGGACTTATAAAGAATAAGATCAGGATATAAATAAATTCAAATTGAACCGACAAGTATGGTACAAAATCGTTTACCTTACAACAAAAATGTCTCTTTATCATTTCTTTAAATTCAATTTTAAATCAGTTTTCCTGATTTTATTATATAAATTTCATATCTTATCTTCCTCCTAGATTATACTATATATCTACAATGACATCATTCTACTTTTCTCCATGTGATGTACTATATCCTTTGCTCTGTCCCGCTCTGTTCTCCCTCACTCCCCGCACGTAGCAATAAAAAACCGCGAAATGCGGCCAAGTAGCAGCAGAAAAAAGTAACATAAATTACAGGCAAACCCCAAAGACCACGGTGGGGTTAAGGGCGAGGAGGGTGGTGTGCGTGTTCAGGGGAACCCCACAAATTATGTAGTCGGAATAATATTTTCATTACGGCCAGGAAAACAGTTTCGATTCACCACGTCCCCGTCCCCTCGCAGACATCTGTCGCCACGTTGCCTCTTGGCCGGCTAAAAACAGGTGTTTCCTAATTTATTGGCCGCGCCTGCAGACAGTCCTCCCCCTCTTCGCCCAGCGCCCCCTGGAAATTACTTGTTCCGCCTGCGAAATGATTATTAAAAGTGCAGGTTGGGGGTTCTGTGGGTTGGTTTGTTGTTCGTTGCAAAAAAAAAAAAACATTGTCTGCGGCTGGCAGACAAATCAAAGTGCCAACATTGCTTGTCATGTGTTTTTTAATTTCTAATATTTCACGCGTCACAACTTAATACCCCTCTGGATTTTCATCCCCCTGCCCCCCTTCGCAATGCTAATGACGGGCGACAAAGGGCGCAGCTATTGTTGTGCACTTTGCCTGCAAATTATGCGAGACACGTCGCCCCAGCTGCGTTTGTTCGAACGGTGGAAAAGGCCAGCACACTCTGGTCTGGAGGTGTGCCTGAGGTGTATTTCATCTGGAAGAAAGCAGCTGGCCACGGACTCATCCCCAAGGCCAAGTGGCAGGGAGTGGTCTACGTGTGATAATCCAAGGACTGCTAAAGTTTTTCTTAACTAAAGAGGAAAGGAATTTAAAGAAATTGGAAGAGTGGACATGATGATACCTCTGAAAATTTTAAATCTATAAATTATAAAAAATATTATTGAAAATTGAAGGAGACTAGGATATCTGCAAAGGTTTTGTGGAGCTAAAAACAAAAATTCTAAGCTGATACATAAATTTCAAGCAAAGAAACCCTTAAAGAAATTTTAAAGCATTTTAAATAATTCCAAGAAATATTTTTCTTTAACAAATACTTAATTTTCCAATAGCCTTAGTCACCCCTAGTACCCTGTAAAATAAACACTGGAAAGAGAAGCCTGTTTTGTGGTGGCGACTGCTCGATTCGCCCAGGGCCAAGTGTGTGGCATTCCCCTTGTTAAAAAGCGCAAAATGCACGTGCTGCCTTTGTGCGATGCCAGTTGTTGTTGTAATTGCTAGCCGCCTGTTGACAGGATACTTCAACTATTGTTCGCAGGACCCCATAGCCCCCTCCAACTCCTGTTTAATTCAGCATGAAATTGGTTTGTATTATGATTTTGCAGTCGCTCGCCCTTGGCGTTTGGCAAACACCTCAGCAAGTGTCAGGCTTTAAGCTTTAAGAACTCTCAGTCTCTCTGTTTTTATGTTTCTCTGTATTAAGGCATCCATAAAGGATATTTTCCTATATGAAAATATTTTACTATACCGCGAAAAAAAATGGGATTCGCTTTGATGCTGCTTTAATTAAAAACTGCGCGGTTCGCGTAACTAGCACTTGATTAATTTTTGGTTGCACGCAAAAGTAACGCGAAAAAATGCAAAGCAAAACAGAGAGACAGGACCGCAAAAGGCGGCGACGAGGAGGAGCAGCAGCAGCGGGAAAAAGGATTCAAATTAATTATGTCCATGCTGTGCTCCGGGGGTTCCCCATCCTTTGGACCGCTCCTGCTTTACGTTATCAGCGCGTGCTCTGCATACGTGGCGCATGGAAGGACGATGACGCGGAGGACCAAATCAGGATGAGGACATTGCACGCTGTGCCCTGGAGAGTTCGCCGCCATTCAGCTGGCCGAACTTTGGCGCTTAGTGGGCGGCTTTGGTATTGAAATTCCGCGAAATGAAATACGGAAACTGACCACGGGCCCATAAATGCAAGGATAGTGCAGAGATGGGCGTGATCACCGTTTCAAAGTGATTTACGGGGAAGCTGGAAATCCAAATGAAATGCTCAAAGGAGGAGGAACAGAGCCCTGATTGAATGTTGTGATGAACGATCGCATTGTGGCAGTTTATTTGGGGTTTTGGGGAAATTAAACCACAAATTCTGTTACTCAATTTTAGGGACAAAAAGGCTTACTTGAAGATTCCCACCTAATAAAGTCGCGACTTGGGTGAAAATCCTTTCAGATTCCTTCTGTTGTCTGAACAAACTGGGAGCACTCACGTAGTCATTAAACCTGAGCACACGCAGCCACAGATAGCTCCTGGCACGCACACATTGCTACTCCTTGAAAGGAAAGGGAAATACAAATACACATACAGATACAGGCCGTGTGGAATAAGGGCTCTTCATTTGGCTTCGGAGACAAAGGCGAAAGCTGAAACAAAACTCGTGTGCTCAGATATTAAATACAATATTAATAATCTCACATGTGCGGATAGACTTACGGGGATGTTGGCTTTTTGGTGGGTGACTTCTCCAAGGGGAGTGTGTCGACAGCAGCCGCCGAAAGCCATCAGTCATCCACTCAGCCACACACTGAACTTGTTCAGTCGGTCGATTTTTACCTTACTCGCAATACTTGGGAGACTGTGAGCCGCAGACTGGCGCCAGGCCAAAACAAAGAGCCATCAACAAAAGCGAGACACTGCCATACATATCTGCTCCAGTCCTCCAAGCACTCCCACTCCCCATTCCTTCGGAAATCCCACCAACAATCGCTAATGTAAATGTTTGTCTGCTATTTGAATTTTAATTACTTTTCGCCGCGCTGGCGAAAACTATTTGATATTCCCCCTAGAGCAGAGCGAAACCGAGCTCACCTAAACGTAAACTTTTTAATGGAATTCCTGGCCAGAAGACCAGAAAAACTTTCCACCTCCCTCAGTCTTTGGTTGCGAAATTCGGCGACTCGAAAGCCAATCGGTGGACCAGGCTGAAAGCCAAAGAGCCAAGATCGTAATGCGCCTTAATTGAAATAAGTCCCCGACCAATTGTTAGCCTCCAAGCCACTTAAGATGAGCCCAAGAAAAGGTGGAATTTGCACTGGGAAAAAAGCTCTGTAAAATAGGAATTCAAGAAATTAATAGGAAAATTATTAAATGAAATCTATTTAAATTATTCTTAGGAATATATTGAGATGGCCTTACCTTACCTTACCTCACCATCTTTCTGAATAAATCATCTCCAATTTTTATTTCTCAGTGCTTTCCTTTCACTTCTCCCAATTGCACAATCAAGAATCAGCCTCAGTCTCCTTTTGGGTGGCATAAATTTTGGAATTGTTAGCCGGGGCCACTTGAACGGAAACGACTAATTCCCGTTGCCGAGATTGAGAGATGGAGCTCCCCCTGGCCAGCTCCTTTGAGACTCTCTGCTCTGCCCTGGTGTCTGGCATCTGTTCCACAGACAGGACCAAGCCTAGCCGAGACACAAAAATATTCGCTTTTTTGGGAGGCGAAGTTGGCGAAGAGTGCCTTTTATCGGATTGAGACGTTTGCGGTGGTTTCTTCAGAAACTTTGTCGCGGCGGTGAAAGAAATTCAATCAAAGGTACAAGTTAATCCCGCGTGAGTTCATAAAGTTCACAAGGCAATTTATTTGCTCGCCCAGAAGAGGAAGTTGTACCTTTAAAAGAGGGAACAAAGGTAAGGAAAAGTTTTTAAAACGGATGTCAATTTGTGTGTTTTTTCTCCCAGCTCTGAAGAGTTTTTTAAAACATATTTTTTCACTCAGGAAAAATATATTATATGCACTAGGAGTTCGTTTGAATTTTCTATATATTTATAAAGGAAATATTAAAGGTTGAATAAGACACATTTGATGTTAAAATAGTTTATTAAAATTTATTTAAAACCCCTAAAAATCACAGAATATGAGGCTCTTCTTTCAGAATTTTTTAATGTATTTTTCTCCGTGTGTTTTTAAAGACACACTTAACTCGAATAATGCATATTGAACTGATTTATCGGAAAGCACGCAAAGCAGCCAAGTGATTCGCGTTTCTCTGTGATCTAACTCAAAGCAAATGCAGCATAAATCACGCGCCTTTGAGCCTTTTGAAGTCTGGCAAAAACATAGCGAATTTTTTTTTTGGTCGCCAGAAGACAAAAGAGTTAGGAAGGCAGATTGTAGAGTGTGCTTCGATTGTGTCTTCAATTAGTGTTAAGAGCTTGTCAAACAAGCAGCCAGATTAAAGCAAAGTCGATTTACCAGGCCCCAACTCCAGCTGCCACTACGTATCCCTTCTGCTGCTTCGATTTTCCTCTGCTAACACGCAACTAACCATGGCGAACACGTTCCGATTGTGGGCGTAACGCAGGGGGAGGAGGGAAAAATAAAGGACCAAGGACTCGCCTCGAATCGATTGGCAATAGCCGTGAGCTCACTCATTTCACCTCGCCAAAGGAAACAAACTGTGAGACGAAGGCAAACATCTAATTGCCTGGACAGAGCAAATAGAACAGGACACTGGGGACTACTTAGGACCTGAGTCCTTGGGTCTCGGCACAACGATAAAGAGGTGAAGGATTAATAGCAAATAAATTGATGTTGAAAAGGCGATTACCGACGATGGCGCTGCGCGCCCCTTAAAGTTGCATAAACATTTCAGTTTGCTCGGCGACCCATAAATCACTGCGAAAATTTACCTATGAAAGGAAAATGTCAGCGAGACAGCTGCAAAAAATATGGACAAAACAAATTCCCATTCAGGCATTATCATATGAATTTCTTTCTTCGGTCACAGTGGGCTCCCTTTTCCCCCAGAAGTAAGGGACAACAAAAGCCAAATGTTGCATAAATTCGGCTGCCACTTGATGTGTGTATTACAACAAAAGGTGAGCGGCGGTCCAGAAATGAGGGATGAGGCCCTTGGGGGGTGGACCAATATTTGCAGGAGGCGTGGGGTGACCAATGCCGGACAATGCAAATCTTGACCGAAAAGCCAAAAGCGAAGCGAAAGGCAGGGCTTGCATAAATTTTCATAAATTTTCGGGACTTTGATTTATTTCACATGTGGGCGGCCATTGATCTTTGCCTGAGTTTTATTTTTTCCCCCTCCGAGCAGGAGAGAACCTTTAATCAAAGAGCTGAAATTTCACCGGAAAATCGCTCACTTTTCACATTCATTTTCACAATCGACAGAGTGAGAGTGAGTGGCTGGCGGCTGAAGCAGCAAAAGGAAAATTGTTTGCATGTCCAACAGAAACAATCAAATCGCAATTTACTGGCTCATGGAAAACCGATTTATCGTTGGCGAAGTTAGTCGGTCATAAAACATCCATTAACTTCATGTCAATGTTGCATACGCACCCCCCAAAAGGGGGGTTCTTCTTGTTTTTCCCCCCGAATTCCTCTGATTCGGAATCCAGGATGGACAAGCGTTCATTTGCGGCTAGGGACTTTTCACTTGGGGGTCCTTGCAGGCCGCGTTCTCTGTTGTTGCAAATTACCAGGACTCCAAATCGGTCGAAACTCAACTGTGGCCCCTGCAACATGTCAGCGTTTTATTGTAGCGAAAGGTTAAGGGGTATTCTTTAGGAAGAGAGGTATGTTGGGTATGGGAGCAAGGATATTAAAGAATCCAAATAAATAGTGAATTTAAAATAAAACAAGAAAGAAGCTTACTTAGGCATGCCGAATTTTGGAATTGATATAAAGAAATTATATTATTTTTAAGCTAGGTAATCTCAAGTCTCATCCTTCACCCTGGTCTAGTTTTTTCCCATCCCACAGTCTCTGGCCCAGTGACACGTGATAAGAAATGTCCTTCGGTTAGACTGTCAGGGAGGTAAATGGTGTAATTGGGGGCCGAGGGCCAAAAAACTGTTCCAAAAAAAAAAAACAATTGCACACGTAGGCAAAAGCAATTTGCCAATTGCCGCAAAGGAAATGTCGCCAAATGTATCTTGCACATTCTGTTTTTTTTGAGGAAGAGCAGAGAATCTACAAATTTAGAGCCCACATCCAAAGCTCCTCCTGCTTTTCCACCACCGCAGAGAGTTAATTGCCGGCTGGTCTGAAGTGAATACTTTTAGCTGTCATTTCCATGCCGGGAAAACCAGGAAAACACAGGAACCCCAACCCCCAAGTGGGACGGGCGCCACTTAATGTGAGCCGCCTTGGCAGAAACTTTTGAATTACCTCAGTTACCCAGGAGTTGAAATGGGAATGGAAATTGCTACGGTTACAACATTCTCTGTCTCATTTATGCCCTTTCAAGTTGCTCAGCCAAGCATCCGGGGGACTTGGCACAATGTTTGTCTTTCATTTGGCCCAACCCCCGGGTTGGCGGTGTCTGCTTAACAAATTCTCTACGATTATTACCTGCTGTTAAAAATTTCATAATCTCGCAGATAATAATTTAATGCGTCGTTTTAGTGGCCGACATTAAAAAGTTTGCCAAGAAATTCTCTCGCTGAGATACGGAAAATTGAAAGGAGATGAGTTGGCAGTCAGGGGAGTTGCTAGCTGTGGGTGGTGCGATGATGAGGTGGCGGAAGGACCTTGTCTGGCTTTTAATATTGTTGTAAGCAGGTAATTGCGGAGGTAACCCCTCTGTGGTTACGAGGCGATAAGCAGATGGCCCTGGACTGGCTTTAAGTTAGTCGGCAATTCATAAGCCAGTCTATGTGGTGTTAACCTGCCAGAGGCGGGTATCCCTCTTCCTGAGGGATACCTTGCCTAATAAATATTATTTAAAAATATGGTAATAAGTAATATATATTTCAAAATGACAATCTATTTATAAAATTAAAAAATATAATAACATTTAACTCGATTTTAAGGACCCCTTTCAATATCTCTTTAACCTGATCTGAGAAAGAGTAGCTAAACTCCTGCAAAAGTTGCTCCTTCCTGGTCCCAAATGTGCGAACATTAGCACGGCACATCGAAGTTTATCTATGGCCACCACCACCACCGCCACCATCAGGACAACCACCTCCGAATCCTTTTCGCAGCAAGGCAGGAAGGTATGTGTCCTTGCGCCTGTCTGCCCAGCATGTGAACTTTTCAAAGTTATGCGCATTTCTGCTGACCATTGGCATTTTGCAGCTTTTGTTTTTGCAGGAAATAGCAGCAGGACCTCAGGAGCAGGACCAGGACCAGGAGCAGGAGCAGGACAACAGTTGGGGGCGTCATCCCTGGACAAAGACAAAGGTCGAGGGCGACAGATGTTGCCCAATCGTTTTGTCTGCCGGCGCATCCTCGCATCGGTCGTGGGATTAATGCCTCGCCTGGCTCCGCTCCTTTTTGCCTAGGTCCTGGCCAGTTTATTGAAAAGGTGACACTGCAGCAGCAGGAGCAAAGTTTGGCCAAAGTTTGCCTCAATTCGGCTGCTTTTTTTTTCGTTGCCTGTCGATAATATCGATGCGGAACATATGTGAACATGTCGTTTGACACATTTGTCAGTTGGCTTAAAGTTTCCGCAGAGGAGGAGCCAGGATTTTATGGGGAGAGAGGGTGAACCCATCCAGTTAAGCTGCAATTGGTTTGGCAATCGATTTGATGTTAAGGGGAAATGTGAGGATTTTTATGGACATTATGACAGGGATTGTAGGGATAACATTCAGGTGTAATCAGTCTTGGGATGTGTGGTTTGTTGTAATAGTAAAATATAAACAGATGTTTCATGTGTTTAAGTTAAAGCCTTTTAAAGTAAATAATTCCAATTATTTTCTGCTCTTGCATGACCTTCTTCTATTTAATTTCCACTTAATATTCCTTCGTTACTTAAAGACTCAACTATTACTCACCAGAACTGCGCACAATTTGCACTTTGGCTCACATCCACACTTAGTGGCCAGTCAAGGCCGAATTTTAAGCCACTTCACAGCAAATTAGACGCTTTCAACAGCCTCTCACAAGGACACACACATACACAGCTGAAAGGATAGTGGCAAGGATATGGGGGATCTGTCTGTGTTCACATCTGTTGACAAATGACTGGCAATGTTTAACGGTGTTAGGCAGCACTTGTGCGCCTCATTATGTGGCATTTTGGGCTAACCACTTTAATTAGCCAGGATGCTCACACACAGCCGTGCGTGCAGTTTACCCGAAAGCCGAGTGCAGGATGCATTGTCCTGTTCGCCGGCTGACCAACAAAGCCACTTGAGAGCCGCCAGGCAGTGGAAATCCTGTTGAAAAGCCGCCCCCAGAGCGCAGGGTGCCTGCACCTCTAATTGAGTCACAAATCAACCAAAATATATTATGCACCGCAAATTGTGCGGTAATTACACAGGCACACACACACACGCACTCGCTGTAAAGGGGTGAGGGGACACAGAGACAGTCGCTAATTTATGGCGCGCACTGTAGCATACTTTCCAGCACCTGCACAAGACATCGACGCACCGAACGGCAAGCTCACGAACACGGCGACTGTGACAATGGCGGCGTTAATTTGCCTGCTAATGAGCCACAAAAACAAGCGTTGGCTGTGCTTAATTATGTTAATTTTCAGCAGCCCTCACTATATTGATACACTGAGGAGAATATTGACTGTGAATTATTTAAAATTTAAATATTGAAAGATTAGAATGAAATATATATTTTTTAAAAGACAAGGTAACTTTGGATATAAGGAAAGCTAGTGTAAAACAATTTCAGTGATGAGGAAAATTAAATAGTAAATTAAATCATAAATTAAATAGAAAAAAATCTATTTTAAATCACTTAATTCTTATTTAATTTAATGATTTAATTACCCAATTCTTATAGCTACATTTTCTTATATCTTTTTCCCCATGCAACGACACCACTGCGTATGCGTGATGTTGGCTGCCATGAAGTTTTAGTGGCTGCGCTTTTTGGGGTTTTCCCCGCTGGCTCTCAATCGCCAAATCGTATCAAACGCAATTTTTGCACTGGCGCCAGTCTCCTCTATCCAGTCAGGAATTTTCTTTAAAGAACAAATTATTCTTTGACGGGAGGGCTTTGGCAAAATGAGCGCGGGGGATGTTCAGTGTCAGTTTGTCGCTTCCTTTGCTTTCATATTTTGAATACAAATTGCTTTATTTGCGCTGCTGCGCCAATTTCAAAAGCTGAGCATCTTCCCCAGCTCCTCCGATTATTTTTTCTAACCACCAACCCGCCTTTTGGGTTGTCAGATTTGCTCTGCTGGAGTTATAAACAAGTGAGTTTGCCATTTCATACCTTGCTCCACTCCTCACTACTCCTCACACTGGTTTATTTTTTGCGTTTTGAATTTTTTAACAGGCCAGAGGGAGGTTTTTTTTTGGTTTCTATAGAGGTGTGTTCCACCAAACACAAAAACAAATTGCTCCCCGATGAGCGTTTGTCCTGACAAAAAGTTATTTGCATGCCATTGTCCCTGCATATTTTTTCCTGTTTGTTTCCCTGGCTCCCTCCTCCCAAAATAATTGAATAATATTTGATATTTGACAAATCATCTGATTCTGTTTCTGATTCTGCTACTAATTTGACAAGCTGCCTGACAGGCCGCACTCAGTGAGTGAGTGAATCAAGGTAATAGGACACAACATTGTTGGCAAATGAACGTCCGAGTTGGAGTTTTATGCGCGGATTAATGTCATCTGACTTGCTGCTGACTTTACGATTTCGCATCTCTAATGCAGCCACCGCCCCCAACCTACCAAGACAACTTTGTTGTTTGTTTGTTGGCCCATAAAAAAAGAGATGGAAATGGAAATGCCAAAGGAAAAGCAAAGGCAAACCGCAACCAAATTAGCCCCCGGTTTATGGCTTCACATGCAGATCCGTTGCCGTGGAAGTTATTTGCAGTTCTGCATTGGAAATTCGCTTTTAATTAGCTGCTGACAAATGCGAGAAGAACGATTTGTCAGTGCAATATGGGTTAGTCCGTACAATGTAGCCCAGAAACATCCGCTTGCCTCTAAAATTGGCAAAACGTCAGATATTCAGAGGAATTGGCAGCGTTTTTTAAGCCAAAGAAATTCAAATTCGGGGAATTTAAGTCATTAAAAGTCATCGAGGAAATTAAAAATATTTTGTAAGAGACAGAGTGTGAAAAATATGAATGATTTATATTTTAAATTCATTTTATAATAAATACTATCTCAATCCAATTCCCATGCAGGTGCCTTTTCCTATATTTTCCAATGAAAGTGAAGCAGCAAAAATATTTATAATCCATATTGATAAACACTTTTATATATATTTTCTTTTCTGGGTGCGCAAAAAACGAAAACATTTTTACGAGCCGCCGTCTCCGCGGCTGCACGGGTTGTATAATTTTATGACAAATTAATACAATGGCCGGGCCAGAACGTATGCTATATGCTGGATGGCCAAAAATCGAAGAAGGGGGCAATTTATGTGGTTATTTATCATTTGTGGCTAATATCGAACGAAACATATTATTATTATTATTATTATATTTTGCACATTGCGCCTCATAAATGTGTGGAAAATGTTTACGTCGAGCGAAAATGATTCATACAATTACCGAGCGAATGTTAATGTTGTTTTGCCCCGCATAAATATCTAATATCTAATATTGAGTGGAAAAACCGAAGCCGAACGAACGGGGCCAAAGGTTAACCACATTAAATGGGCCTGGGTATCATAAATAAATAAGTGATTTAGGGTCGACTATAAAAAGTGGCTCCAAATTACAGTTAGAGAAGCGAACATATGTATACCGATTTAATAAGAGCTAGGTTTTTTTTTTTAAACCCTCTATATGAGCCAAAGCCCCAGAACTTGTCCAACACTTGCTTACGTTGTTTCGGCCCAATATCGTAAGGGGAAAAGTGCTGTTTTGGCTTACAGATTCTGTTGACGGACTGTAAAATCTCTCTGTAAATATACGCCGGATGAGACCAGCATTTTTCTCTGGCAACTCAGTCGCCAGGCGGCCTTTGGAGCAGCCACAGGCTCCCCACATGGAGTGACACTTTTGCGGGATGACATTACATCCATCCGAAATGGGGAAAGTTTCGCTATTAAATGCTGCCAATTGCCGTGATTCATATGCTGTCAGAGTGGAGCTACTGCCGCTGGCAACTTTTTTATGACAAACGGAAGACACTCGAACAAAGTTTTCGCAATAAAAAGCACACAACCCGACCTGTCTCAGCTGCTCCTCCGCCATTAATGGCCGGAGCCTTTGAACTATTGATGAGCCATTTGATACAATTAGCCGCCCTCCCTGTGTGGAGACAAGTGCTTCCTCTGGCCATTATTTACGTGCTTATTGCTTGAAATACACTTGAAAAATGGACACATTTCGCGTACACCTTTTCCCCCTCGTTGGCCCGTAATGAGTTTTACTCCCGAAACCCATTCCCATGCCCGGCACGTCGCTGCATCCATCGACTTGACAGCCGGCCGGAATGATTGAACGCGTGTCCATCAAAAAGTGCGTCTAATTGCTTTTCCCGCTCCCAACAAAAAGCGGAAAACACGGGCAAAAAAGCGAAGAAAAAAAACGGGTTAACATTTCTGGGCAAAGGTAATTTTTTCCTCTTTTTTTCGCAAGCTGTCCTATTTTGTACATTTTTTGAAAATTGAACGGGTTCTTAATTTGATTTTCTGGGGGATGCACTTGGCATTTTGGAGGGATAGCTTTAAAGGGTTAAAAATGTCTAACAATTTAAAAGGATCACGTTTTTGGGTAGCATTTTAACGGAGTATAAATATATAAGTAATGGATTTTTAATTTCTGAAAGGTTTTCTTCAGGGGTACTAATTGGGAATCTTAAAGACTTTTCTAAAGTCTTTCTTTAACGAACTTAAAAAAGAGATACATTCCATTTATTGAAATATTTTATCAAGTTTTTTTTTCAAATTTCACCAAGAACTGGTCTCAAATTTTCTTCAACTTAAATTTCCTTATAACTTGCCAACTTTTTCCATTTCTCATTTTCAATTTTCCCGTTTAAAGTAGGTTTTCTCAGCCCCTTAACTTAACTAATATTGATGCCCAAATCCATCTGCTTGTTCAGAACAATTTCTCCTGGAACATTAAGCAATTTTCAGCGTTTAAGACAATGGCTGAAATTGCGCTGAAGGTGTTTTCCGCTCGCTGCTGGTTTTTCCTCCTCAAAGCTAAGCGAAAAAGCAGGAACAAATGAGGCAAGCTAGGGTGCCGTGGAAATTCGGTAAAAATTGCTTATCGGCAGGAAAATGTTGCCGCAGCCGCCAAGCAAATTTATTGAGTGGAAAATGCTGCAACAGAAGGAAAAGCAGCGGGAAAATCGAAAACCGAAGGCGGAGAGCGAAAGTGAAACTCAAACTGCGGCGTCGAATCCATTAACCTGATATTTACTTTTCCACACGCACACACACACACACCCACACAGAGTGAAAGTGTTTGGCCCTTAACGATTTCCCCATGATTTTCCTCTAGGCCCATTTCCTGTTGTTGTTTTTCTGGCTTGTTTTCAGGGGGAGGGTGAGGAGTGTGGAGTGCGGAGTGAAACACGATATTTTTACGTTTAGTTTGCAAAATTGAATAACACGTAAATGTGTTTAGCACCGAGGCCAAGGAGCGGGCTGAGGGCACTAAATTAAGTCCACTCACACGCACAGAGATTGTACCATAGTTGAGGTAAATTACTTACATAACATTAACACGAGGCAGGGAAGGGGAGGGGAGGGAAAGCGAGAGGATAAGCCAGGACCTTGGGGAAAAGGAGCCTATGAAACGCAGCTGTTGAGAGCGCGTTGGCCATTCCGCCTGCTTTATTACCAAGGCCATAACGTTTCCTAGCTATCGGTTCCCTTTTGGACTTTAAGGGGTTTCGGGAAATATCTTAAAGGATTTTCTATTATTTTCTGATTCTGTATAAGTTTCAGTTTTAATTTAAATTAAAAGGGTTTATAAGGTATTTATATTGATTTTGGGTTTTTTAGACTTTGAAATTGTACATTTCATTTCTTTATTTATATTTTAAGTACACGCAAAGAGGAATTTATATGATTTTTAATAATGTATTTTATTTTTATGCATAAACTCAAATTGATTTCTGCATCTTATCCGACAGAAACACAATTCCATTTCGCAGAACAGAACGCCATTCCTTCAATTCCTCACATCGTAAACTGCGCTTATGTCTGGTCAGATTTCCCTCTGCCTGGAATGCCACCCACTGCGGGGGATTTTCCTCATATGCAAAGTGATACAGGAAAGGAATGGTGAGCAAGGACAAGGTACGAATCACACGCGATATCCTTTCGATATGCCGGCAAGGATAGGAAGGAGTCCGCCAAGTCGCTAAGTCGTTTTAATGGCCAATAAAAGCAAAATGTTGTCACTTTTTTCGAATTTGTATAAATTTTCATTGCCCCGGATAAGCCGTTCTCAGCTCACAGTTGCCGCTTTTCCATCGCTTTTCCATTGCCTGATGCTGAAATACTACGTGCAATTTCCCTGCCCTCCAACCCTTCTTTTCGGAATTTGCCGAAGGGTTGCTGTTTGTTGTTGTTTACGATGTAAAAACTCTTTTTCTCTTCGTTTTTTTTTTTGCAACTTATCGCGTGCTGCAAGTTGAATTTTCCTGGGAGTCTGGCTTGGGGGCCTTCGCCTTCGACTTTTATGTTTGCCTGGGCTTTGATTTAGTTTCGGCGGGCAAATCAATTTGTTTGCATGCGAATAAATAAATAAAATTCCGCCATCGGAGGCCAATTTGATCGGTTTAAGCAGTTTTTACGACTCTCGCTCGTGGCCAGATTTGTTCGCATTATGTCGCCATGATTATAATTTATTATTATCCGTTTTCCAGTGTGCTCTATTAGCGCTCTCGTATTTCTGCAATGTTGAGTTTCAATTGCTTTTTCCGCGAAAAAATCAACCGCTAAGCGGCGGTGGCAGTTTTTGTGGTTTTTCTTCATTTTATTGGGGGCTCTAAGGTGGGTTTAGGAGAAGGGATAAAGGGTTGGGGAATTATATTGGATTGAATAATAATAGATATGGAAATATATAGCAGGAAAACTGCTGAAAATAGAGGAAAATTTTATGTTAAAAGCTGTTATAGGGAGGTAACCTTTGAAAGGTAGTAACTCCTTCTCTTTGAAGTAAATACAATAACTTTAACAAATACCAATACATCTTGAAAATATAAAAAATCTAATTCTGACGCATAAACTTACCTCTAAAAAATACAGCAATTTTCTCATATTTCCTTTTTATAACATAACCACAGCTCTGAAAATTACAGTCAGGTTTTCCTTAAACTCAAAAAACATATGCCTCCTGATTTTATCATAATCCTGCCATAAAGAAGCCAGCTTAGCTTACCTTAGCTTAATCATAGCTCTGTATATTTTTGTTCGCAATTTTACAATCCAATCAAAAATTGCAAGCAGGCCTCGGAGGAAATTGTGGTTTATACCCCATACTCCGCATAAATTTATTATTATTTTACCTTGAGGCATGTAACAGGTTTATGGATGTCATAAACTGTTGTTTGCCGCGACCTTTTAGCTTTTCCACAGGAACATGAGTTTCCCTATAATTTTTTCCAATAGAAGGCAGCTGAGTTTATGGCTATTTAATGGATCGATTCTTTGGAAACGAGGAGGAGTGCTGAGGACCGAGACAGAGGGATTGATAATGACGCTGGTGCATTTGGCTAAAACGAAAGCGAAATTAAGGCAAATTAAATGAGCATTTCTCTGGGCGGCTTTTTGCGTCTCGCCGCCGTTTTGGCCGCGGTCCAAAATGATATGCAAAAGTGTTTTTAATTCGCGGCAAGTGTCGCTGGCTGACTGCAATTTATGAAACTCTCGAAAATGGTCTGGGCCACCGCCCCTCCTCGATTTCCTCAACTCTTCTGCTTAGCCAGAATGCTTAACCGAATTCAGGTTGGCCACCCTGTCGGGGCATTTAATTGATTGAACCCAGTGGCGAATCGAATGCTCTGCGTTATCAATTAATGCGCTGCATTTTATTGTTAAGCACATTAACGCAGTCACGCAAAGTAACTGCCCATCTCGCACCGCGTTTTCCACAGCATTTTCCAGGATAATTGCGCCTGGTCGGAGCGTGTAAATTTTAATCCAATTGTGTGCTGCCACACACTGGCACACCCACACACACACAGGCACCGTTGTGTATTTATTTTTCCTAGCAGCTTTTCCAGCCGAATGCATTTGATTGTATTTTTCATTGCACCAGGCTCCCCTTTTTGGCCACGCCCCTTTAGTCCCCGACCTCGACAGCATAATGCTGTTCACTGCATGTTGGCCAACTGAAATTTGTTTTTCGGTCTCTCCACTAAAGGTAAAAACAAATGCAAATAGCATAGGGTTGAGTAACGAATGTAGGATACTTGGTTATTAATTTTATTAAATTTTAATTTATTATTTAGAAAATTTTAAAGAAATACCAAGATATTATTATAAGTTTGTAATTTAGTATAAATTAGCATAAACTTAAATTACCCTGTTGGCAAAAGGAAATGCAGGACATTTCGAAGCACACAAATCTAGATTGAAAAAAGTCTTACATTTAATTTACCAAGAATAACTCTTTAAGAAGTATATTTATTTACCATATTTTTAAATAAAATCATCCATTTTCTGATCTCCAATATACCCTTAAACTCGTCAAGTATCCATCAAGGCAACAGCAAACATTTCTGGTCGATTTTGGCTTTGTAAACTACAAAAACATCATGAATTGGCCTTGTTAGCGGATGCATTTCCATCTCACCACCCATCCATCCCACACACTTTAATTTAATTGGATAAACTGTCCCACTAAATTTGCTGACACTGAAACCTTGCCTTCAAGCCATAGTAAGTGATATCCTCGCATCTTTAGACAGAGTCACGCACACGACACCTTAGCCGCTGCCCTGCCTTTGTGGCATCCTCCCCTCTCATTAATAATTCCGCTTAAATGCTTTCTAATAATTTCCGCATAATTCATGGCGGCGAAACGTGGAACGTTTTATGCGTCACTTGCGATAAGGTCGTCCTTTTGTCGCCGACACCGCAGATCCTGGCGCTGTTTGCTCCGCACAAACACGACGACACACACCTCTGCCACCACGGGAATATACCTATATTCATAGCCGATTGATAACCTTAATAAAATGCCTCGCATTATGCCAATCGATTGCACACCATGAATGTGTTTATCCTTTGCCAGGGCTTGGGCTCCATTCGCCTCGTCCTTCCTGCTTTAGCGCCTGAGATTCGAGGAGTTCAGAGAGAGAAGTGGGCACCAGTGGGGCGTGGCACACATCAAAACCGGCTGTTGCCAACAAAGGAGACGATGATGCGGAGCTGTAGATGTACAGAGAGAAAAAAAGAACCTTAGTAATTTACTTGGAGAAATAAAAGAATTATAAAATATTATTATTACTATTTAAAATAACCTAAACTGTACTAAGGAAATATAAAAGGAAATTCTTTACTTATACAATATTAATTAATTTCTATTGTTCAAAATTGTTATTTTTGTAATCATTTTTGCTTTGTGTAGAAACTCTGCTTGCGTCTACCTTGTTGGCCTATCGAGCAGCTCCCCTATATCCTTTTCTTTTTTCTTCCCAACCCCCCTCATTTTCCACGCTCATTTACTGCTGCTGGGGAAAGAGGGAGAAAATTGAAGGGGAAATAAGAGAAGTGGAGGCGGCACGGCAATTGTGCAAAAAGTGCCAATAAAGCACATTCTTTGTTCGGCTCGCAAAGTGCTCAACAAAGCGCGCAGGAGGATAACGTGTTACGCAAGCTTAGACCATGGCTCAGAGTGTGTGTGAGTGTGGCTGAGTGTGCAAGGATAATAATAATAACCTATGAATAGGTAACAACTGTGAGAGAGAGCCAACAGCGAGATGGTGAAGGTTGATATCCTGTAAAGGAGAAATACCAACTAATAATTAAATATCAATTTAAAGAATTAACTAAATATTTTACTAATATTTTTAGGTAATTTATTTTTATTAAATATTTTTTTTTAAATAAAACAAGATACTTCCTTTATATTATAGGGTATCCCAGTTAAAGCCTGCCCTCTATGGTTCATCCTGGCTCAGCCCCCCTCGTTGATTGCACTGTAGGTGGCTCCATCTCCAACTCCATCTCCCTGGCCATCTCTAGATCCACCTCCTGCCCCACGTTTGCCGCTGCTGAACCTGCGCTTGATTGTTTAGCTGTTGTGTCTGTGTATCCATCAGATGCCCGATTGTTTGCCCAGCCCCTGGTTGAGGCGGATGTGGGCGAGAATATGGACCAGGGGCCGGGGCTGAGGTGCAGCAGTCAGACGCAGACACACCTCATTGATTTTATTGTGCTCTTTTCGCATTGAAAACGCTCATAAAAATGCCCACACAATGGAAACGATGATGCGGCTGATGGTCCTGGGACTGCGATTACGATTAGCGGGGATGGTCAAAGGGAATAACCTGTGTGCTTCCTCACGTGGAGGACAATGGACAATGGCCCTGTGATGGCTATATTTAAGTATATAGAACATTCTCATATTCCAGCAGTGAGGCAACCTGAGGTCTATTTTAAGTAGTCCCCAACATGCCGAGGATTTGGCTTTTTGGCTGGCTGCCTGCCATTGGACTCTCAGTGGCTGTTTTTGGATAGATGGATAGATAGACTGTCGGAAGGGGTCCGTTTTAGTGCGATTCCCCTAATGAGCTGCCGGGCCGGGAAAATGACTTTTTGTAACTCACACGCGGCTCGGATGAAAATGAAATGAAAAATGCATTTTCGAAAATGCCAAAAAAGAATTGGGAAAAACCGAAACATTGCGCTTTTGCAATTGCATTTCCCATTTTTGCCATTTTCCTGGCCAAATGAGTTTTGAAGTCTAGACTTTCACCCGTTCCTGCTACAATGTTGCCGTGTCTTGTTGCATCCTGGCCTCCTATTTTGCCTCTCCGCTCCTCTGGTGTTAATTTGTTAGCACGCTGCTCTCTCGGGCAGACAGTGATTAATTACACTGCAAAAACAAAACAGCAACTACAACAACAGCAGCAGCAACAAAAAGTCGAAATAACCAGGCTAAACATACGGCTGGCACGACTTTAAAGTTAATTAGTTGCCATGTCCAAAAATAACGCACTTCTCGGACTCCAAAATAGTTGCCAGATTTATTTTTGCCCCTCTTTTGAGGCCTTTCAGTGCGCCTTTCGTTATTTTTGGGGCCGCGCTCACCTGGCGGCGGGCGGGAATAAATTTTAAATTCTGGCCCCGACCGCAGCTTCCGCATTAAATCATTTCCAGGCCATTTCACAGCCGCCGTTGCCACCGCAATGAAATGGCGCCCAACCACCGATATGCTCCACCAGGACACTGGGAGAAATAATTAAAGGAAATTTGAATCTGATAGAAAAGCACTGAATTGTAAGGAACTTATGTTTCTGGTTGAAGAATTTTATGAAAACCATGTTAGCTTGCTTAAGATCTTTACTTAAAATTCCAGGGATTTTTATAGAAATTAATCCAAATACAAACCCCTTATTATTCTCTCTGTACACTCATGCAGCATTCAGGCATTCAGTCATCCATTCAGCCGCTCATTCATTCGTGGCGATCCGCAGGTGAGAGCAGCCACGTGGAATGCCCCACGCCGCGAGTTTTGGCGCTTGGAATATGCAAAAATTACACAGTCGAGTGCATCAGGTGGCGGATGGGGATTCCAAATTCAGAAATCAGAGGTGGAGGTGGACCTCCAATAGAGGAGCATTGGGAGCACAGGAGCCTTGGTATGATGGTGCAGCCTGATGGCGCTGGCCACTTCAAATATATCACGCGTGAAGCCTCCTGTCTGCCGCTTGATTGACAAACGTTTTCCCCAGTTTTCACCCCGCGGAGGGGGGAAAAGCGAAAAAGGTGCATCCGGCGCGTTTAGAAAAGATAAATTTAAGTAATTGTCAATATTTCAAGCGACGTAATTGCTCTGGACTCGGTCACTCCTGCAGAGAGATGCACGCGGAAAAAAGGGTGGCTGCATAGAATAAATCCCATTGCAGAAGTACACTCGAACAACTGTCCCATCTCTGGCCCCAATTTCCCTCTGCCCCTCCACCGCTTTTCCAGCTGCGGCTTTATGCAGTTCTATGCCATTTTACACTTGACGTTTTACCAATTTCAGAGTTCTTTTTATAGAGCACCCAGCAATTATGTCATTATGGAGGATGTTGGTGACATAAAATATTTATAATAAAATATGTTGAAGATTAAATATTAAATACATTTAATTTTAATTTTATGAGGAAGATCAGGAATTCTTATAAAAGTTGTACATTACATTTAAAGTAAATTATTTGTGGAA
>JAEIIL010003666.1:0-11294 GCA_018905715.1 Drosophila lini | reverse complement strand
ATAATTCCGAATTATCGAGAAAATTGATTAAGTTTCCATTAAGTGTTTAAAATAAATCATTATTACTTAAAATTGTGTCCATATATATTATAATTTTCGCAATAAAAATGCATTGGTATCCACAACAATTCATTTAAAAGTGTTTGGCTTATGTCAATTTGTCAAGTCTTGCCGGATTCGGATGCAATTACAGAGATTAATGCAAGTTTCTGGAGTCGAGAGTTGTTAACTCAATAGATTCAATTACGAGCACATTACTTGGCACAATGAATCCACTTAAGCCGCACACAACACGAGAAGTATGCCAGAAACTCTCAGGTTTATAGCTTAAGAATCTCTTCGATTAGATTTCCATTTATCAAATTATGCAAAATATTTAATGCAATTTAGTTGGCAAGGTCCGGTCGCAGGAGCTGGCAACATATGGCGCGAGCAGCAGCCAGGAACCAAGAAGCGAACACGCTTTTGGCCCGCAAGGACAACAGTTGGCGGTAATGGGTGGTGTGTGTGTGAGTGGGTGTGTGGGCCGGAATTTATAGGTTAGTCTATAGACCATGGGAAGGTGTTGGCCAAGACAACGGCATTTGGCCAGCATCTCGCTTTTGGCCCGAATCCGTCCAAGGGAAGCGGCCTGCTTGCATGTAATTGACATTGGCCCCTTGCGTTTGATTAATTGCATTTGGTTGAGGGCCCTTCCAAGCCATTGGCTCGGAATGCTCCGAATTTCGCCCATTGATCTGTAGCCCCCTCTCGTATCCCCATATCCGTGAGTCCGTGTATCTATGTACGTGTATCTGCATCCGCATCCGTAATCTGTTACGGTTTCAATTTGTATCTGTGTGCTTTTTGCGGGGCAATAAATTCGACATGTTCGACATGCTTTCCAATTACTCGGCGCTGGCATTAAACAAATGCAATTCACTTGACACACGTCGAAAGCCGGCAGTCCTTTTCGGAGATCGGAGTTCGGAGTTCGCTGCCAGGAGCCAGGAATTGTGGAGCGCGCAGGAGTTCAGGTCGGGTTGAAGGAACCCATCCTGCAGGCTCCAACGAACCAAGAAACTAACCAAGCGGAGGAGCCTACACTGCCAGAAACGTTTAGTTTTAAAGAGATTCATAATATCCACGATATTTCTAGGTAATATTTTGAACATTCATTGAACTATTATGCTAAAAACATAATGGTAACATGTATAGGTTAATAGTATTTTCGAATTTAGTATAATTCAAACTAATTCGAGTGCCTTTGTTCGTTCATAGGGTATATAATAGTTTTGACTAAAATTTACAGGTAATGTATAAATAATATTATTTATATGCATTTTCCTAACTGCAGCATGGAGACACTTGTCCCTGCGTTTAGTTTATGCAAGTGCCGCCTGCGAGCGATATAAAAAACTCCGGAAAAAGCCAAGCGGAAGGGGTGGGAGGGTGCGATTCTACCACTTCAATGAACCTCAATGGCCGCCGGGCGGCAGAGGGTGGTGCGAGGCTGGTGGCGTTACCCAAGAAACATAACTCAACAATGCAAAGGACGAGAGCGAGCAAAAAGCGCAAGCCAAGAAGGAGCCACAGGCTGCATCTTCAGAGGAGCAATTTGAGCGTTCCTACGCTCGACAAACGCTGCCCATGCATAGTTTATGATCCTCCAGCTCCTGCTCCTTCAACTGCTCCTGCTCCTGCTCCGGCTGCTCCTCAAACTCATATCTATGCATTTTGCTGAATTAAACCAACTGCACAGAATGTCGCAGATAATTCAATGCACCTACACAGTGCCCCGTTTTATGGCCCTCGTCCTCGTCCGCGCCGTCCTGCGTCCGCCAGCCTCCGTCGAAAAGTGCCACGAGGGTAATTTAAAAATCCATTTGTGTTTTGAGATTTCGCTGGCAGAGCCACGGAGATTCCAGTTGGCCAACAATTGTGGTGAGCGGAGAGGAACAGAAAAAAGAACACAAAATGCGAAGCGACTAAAAAAATGAAGCTGCGCGAGGTGGGAAAGCTGGGAAATTGGCGAGGGCGGAAAATGGAAAATGCGAACGTCGAACGGCTGACTAGATGACTGCCCGAGACTTGACTGCGTGACACAATTTCAATTTGCATTGACAGCATGAATTATAGCAAATAATCCCCGGAGGCAAATGCGATTTTAGTGATGCCAACAGCCAGGCGCTCCGGTTGCCCGAGGCTCCCAGTCTCAGTCCCAGACTCCCCGGACCCGGGTCAAGCGGTTCCGGGAGTGACCCAGCGGATCCGGCCCAGAGTCCAGCTGTTATTGATATGGAAATGATGCGCAGCAAACCGAAAATAGAACTGCCAGCGGAAAGTTGCCCAGGGAAAACAAGCAAAGTTGCAAAAATAAAGCAAAGTAGGCGGCGGCGGCATCGTCGCCGAAATGAAATAAAATAAAACAGCGACAATAAAAGCGAATAAAATTTAAATTTTATGCAGCGGAGGGCAGGAGCAGTTAATTTTTTCCGTTCAACGGAATAGCTAAACGAGCGCGGAGAACCCAAAAAGACACTCCCCCGAGGAGGAAGAGTGATAGCAAAGAGAAGGCTAATGAGGAACGAGCTCGGAAAAGCCCAAAATATGAGTTCGGGCCAAGAAGCGCTGAGCAAGTGAAATACTAAAATTCAAATTGAAATGTCACAACGCAGGAAACTCGCTTCAGCTCTCCTCCACACTCATTTTAATACGACGAAAAGATTGCATTAAATTCGAGAAATTCTATTGAAATCTAACCTAATTTGAGCTTCTTGTATGCATAAAACATATTTGGGCAGCAATATCGAAAGCAGTTTCGAGTCTCAGCTGCTGCACAAATGTATGCTACGAATTTTCTTCTTATAACACAAGTATCGCTTCGCTTGGCTATTCACTTAAATTCAAGCTTAAATAAGGATTCGCTTTGCATTTTATATCCTTATTTTGTGTAGAGGAGAGTCTGAGAAATTTACCGGAAAGCTCCTAAATTTACCTCTGTGGCAATCGAAATTAAATATTTGGTAAAATGTTTATATCAAAGGTTAAAATGTCACCTATATATTTATAAAATAGCCATGATTTAGTACCGAATGGAATAACCTTTCCCTGAAGCAATTACTATTTACTGAAATTCAAACTTCAATAAGGCATTTACATGGCCTTTTCTAATTTCGTGTATGCATTTTCCTGAAAATTTGACCAAATAAAACGCAGACATGCATCTAAGACCAAAATATTCATCAAAAAGTTTAAAAATGCGATGTTTGTTATTATATACATAACTCAGTCGAATTATTGTCTCATTTTCCAATAGCAACTGATACTACTTAACCTTGGCTTTTCACTTTAAGTATAGCTTTTTCTCTAAAAACAATACCTGAAAAACACGAAAATTGGTTCAGGAATCAAATTTCATTTGTCAAAATATTCAAATATTCAACTTAATAGTTTTAAAATGGCCCGTTACTTGTTATATAACAGTCTGGGTCGAATTTTAGCCCCAATTTCCTGTAGCAACTACTACTTACTAATTATTTTGCAGCTTCCGTGGCTTCCTGAAATAAGAGATATCTTTATAATTACACTTTCCCCATGAAAACACGGCAATGCGAACTACTAACCACCTGAACTAGCAACCCCTGGCTCTCACCTTCCCCACCCTGGTCCCCCGTGGCTCTCTACTTCACACCTGCACTCGGTAAATTAGTGCACTCCACGGCACGCCGTTGCCACCTGGACAACTCCCGCCGTTCTTATTTGTTTTATTTCTTTTTTTTGCGGAACCACTTATAAGTTGATATAAAAAATGCATGCCGAGTGCATTACGCTTCCTCTTGTTTTCCAAGGGAGTTTCCAAGGGGCTCCTTCCTGCTGAAAAAACCCAGCTCATTAGCCAGACGCGTCTGCTGCTGGCAACTCCTTCGAACGGCCAGGAAATTCGCGAGTGCGTGCGGGGAGGGCGTGCTCAAGTGGGCGTGGGAAAACTATGTCAAAAACTTTAAAAATATTCAGAGGCATGGCATGGCGCTAAAATGTTTGTTGTTCCAAGTGCTTGCCAGCGTCTTAGGATGTTTGCCGCCGGTTCGCCGGGATGGCGGCGGTTCGAGGAGCTTGTCGTCGTCGGTCGACGACCAGGTGCGAGAAATACCTTAAAAGTTGGCTCGCGACGATGAAGTTGCCGATGCCGGCTGCCAGGAGCTGTAAATTTTATGCAAATTACGTCGAAACGACAAATATACGAACGGATCCGTGCGGTAAATCATGCGAAAAACAAAGTTGCTGACGCCCGGAACAGCCGGAATGGGATGAATGGGATGACTATGGGGAATCCCCTCTCGCTGAAGTTGGGAGGTGTAAAGTGGGCTGAAACTAACAACACTTGAGGACGTGCGAAACGTGTTCAAGACGAGCAGTTGAGCCACGGAGTCCTGCATCCTCGAGACCGCCTCCGGTCTTCCCGTATTGATATTTGTGGCACGTCACAGTCGGAGTCATCACGTCGCGGAGTATGGGAGCGCATTCCGGGTGCACGGATATCGGGATGCCGCAATCTCAAGGCTGCAGACAGTGCACCGAAAAAAATAAATTTAAATTGATAAAAGAATACTGGAAGTACTCGTGACTTGTGGGCTAGTATGGTTCGTAAGTCAAACTGCATTAAGAATGGAAACTTTATTTATCAAAGAGTAATAATTGTTCGACCCTTAAAAATTTTTTTTTAATATTTAAGTAGAGTGGAGGATTATTTAAAGTAAGATTATACAATAATATAATCACAATATAATTCTTTTTACCATATCTAATTTAATGTTTCATTAAACAAAAAGCCTAAAAGAGATATCCTAAGTCTACATAAGTATTTAAACTAATAATTTACGATGTTTTTACATCAACATTAAATATCATTAAATAAGTTGTTTTACCCACAATTTCTCGCTGTGTCGAAGCAGCATGCAGCCCAAAAGCAGGCAGCAGGCTGACGGCAGGCAGGCTTAAACACATCACGTCAGCGTGCTGTCAATGAGCAGCACTTGTACGGCCGCCGCCGCCATCGCCTGGCAAAGGGATACTGTTTCCAAACGGGATCCGATGGGAGGGGATGCGATGATGGGCCTGAGACTCGGGAGGGTGCTGCGGTGCCACTCCCCCTGCTTCCCCCCAGTGAGCTCCCGCTTCGCATGCTCACAAATGTTTTATAAGTCATTTTTATGCATTTTTTCCTGTACGAGAATTTTGCTGTTGTGCTTTATTTTTCCTTTGCTTTTTCCTGTTCGTAAGTAGAGTGCCAGTCTGCCTCAGAGATGCGTAGTCATCCTTGTTTTTATATGGCAAATGGTGGTAATTACACGATATATTATGTAACTTGAATAAAATCATAATAGTTTCAACATCATTATTGTATCTTCCGAATGAGGCTGCCCACATTAAACATTTATAATCATATGTATATATTATTGAGCTCTTAGTTACATGTGCACATTTAAATAATTAATAAGGTAAAATCATATCAATCATAAGGGAAGGAATTTTCACAAATAAAGGAGATAATTGTGCATAAAAGTTAGTTTAACACTTATGAAATGACTGTGCTCTATTTTCCTATTCTATTATCCAGGAACATCTCAGGCGGCCAGAAAAGCCGCCAACTCCTGCGAGTCCTGGCCTCTGTGTAAACTTTTTTTCTTATTCATTTCCCATTTTCTTTTCAGTTTTTTGCTGGCGTTGCCCTGATGCCGTAGCTTTTGCCGGCGATACTGCCTGCCGCGCGCATGACTTGATGCTAACAATAGCACTCCGGGAATGGGTTGCAGGAGCCGGGAGCCGGGAGCCAGGAGCCCAGGTCTTGAAGCCCCAGAGGCTGTGAGGCAGTGGGACTGGGAGCGTCAGAGCATCGCATCACGGCATCGGGGCATCATCATGGCATCAGCCTGGTGGCTGGCTCGTCGAGTTTGTCGAGTTGTCGGTTCCTGGGCCGACTCACGCAGCACACACATACTATATGCGAGGACGAACACACAGATTGACAGTCTTTTAATTAAGAAGCCGTCAAAGATGACTCTGGCACGCTCTCGAGGCCCGAGGAG
Source organism: Drosophila lini (assembly GCA_018905715.1). Classification (NCBI taxonomy): domain Eukaryota; kingdom Metazoa; phylum Arthropoda; class Insecta; order Diptera; family Drosophilidae; genus Drosophila; species Drosophila lini. The sequence continues at coordinate 5,226 of JAEIIL010003666.1, read as the reverse complement.
TCCTCGATCCGGAGCCATGTCACTGGCAATTATGCAGAGGCTGCCGCGATTGCGATTCCGAGTGCGAGTGCGAGTGCAACTGCAGCAGGCAGCATCCGAGGCGCAATTCAATTTAACGTTTATTCACAAATTAATTGAATTTTTTGGTATTCATTGTGCGGTGCCGCGAGGAGCACTTGCTCCGTGGAATTGAGTCGCGAGTTCCCGGCTGATTGATTAATCATATGGCCGGCTAATTAACCACAAGCGCTGGCAGCTGTTGTCAACAATTAAACAGACACCTGACAGACAGGATCGACAGAGTTTGTTCCTTTTGAATATACTTAATGGGGTTCGGGGAACTTTCTGGGTAGTTAGGCCTGTTAATATAATTCTGGGTATTTTGTTCTTAGTTTAAGTTCAATTAATTATCTGCAGTATACAAATACCATAAGAAATAATAACACCAAACTGTCAATTTGTAATTTCGTTCCTTTTCCTCCCCAAAAAAATTAAGTTTTAGCTTAAACTTCTTCTTGGTACGTGAAACAGATACATCCTTGCCACCCACCATTTGACATGACGTCAACAGGATGCCGGCAATGAATATCCCAATAAGCGATTGAATATATGTACTCGTAACGAAGTTAATAATAATGCGACACTTGCCCCGGATACTTGTGCTGAGCCCTGCTTATTTTTACTTTGGAGAACTCATCGTTTTCGCTAACTTTTATTCGGCAATTCGCTGGAGGCCATAGCCTCGCCCCCTCCCCCTCCCCAATCTCTTTGGTATCTTTGATGGGACAGCCTTGACAATTTATTCAGCTGCTTCTGCTGTTTAACTTTGCCGGCGAAAAGTTAGTCGTGCTCGGACTTTGCTAAAAACTACTGCTGCTCAAAAGCACTTATTTCAGTTTGCCAAAGGTAAGGAGGCAAGGCAGCTGCCGGCCTTGCAATAATTGCATCTTGTTGTGAAGAGGCCAATAGATGCTCGGGCCGGGCTTGAGTTCAATTTTGGAGTGACACTTAAGCAGGCTGTGCGAGCAAAGTGCAAGTTCTACTTAAATATGAAGGACTGTTCAGGTGGAAAGACAAATGTCTGCACTGGAATATTAATTGAAAGTTTCGAAAATTCGTGTATTAGACTTTAGTTAGACTTTATCAATCCGAAAGGATAGCTTTTTAAATATCTGTGCTTAAGCAACCTGCTAAAAATTTTAAGCAATAAAGTCTTGTTAACATTTTTTCAAGGTGAACTTGGAGTTTCAAACAAATATTTAAATGTCTTTAAAGTAATCCTTTGTTAATCCGAAAAGATTGCTTTCAGCAACATCTTAAATGAAATCCAGACACTTTCTAGGCACCAAGTAAGTCGTGAGGCATTTCCTTGAGGTGAATCAATAAATGAAATATAAAAAACCAAAGCCACTTCAACTTGAAGAAACCTCTTGCCGTGTGCATATATATTCAGATATATAAACTATATTAAAATGCAGTTATTTAAGGGCCTCGAGGGCCAGCTTATGCAAATCATGCACATAAATTTCGCAGCGGCAAAAGGAGAGAGTATAGGAGAGACTTTGTTCTAAGCCTGGCCAAAACATTTGCCTGCAAATACTTCACATTTGCCACTTTTCCGGCTGCTTGATTACTTATGCCACTCCACATATTCGCACAGACTTGGTATTCCGAGGAATGAATGCAACAATGTGCATAAATTCGGCCAAACTTTAAAATGGCAGCAGCCGCCGCCCGCTGTTTTTGGCCATCTCCTCATATTGCGGCCCTAGAAAGTGCAGTTAGGAAGTTCCAACCAGCAACAATGTAAATGTGCCCGAGAGTGGCACGAAAGTTGCCACATATTTCGGTGCTGAGCGCATAATTAATGTTTATTTTTGCACTTTAATTGGTTATTAGAACTGGAACCGTCGAACTTTTAATGGCTTTGACAGGGCATCAGCACAGTGTACTGCCATATTGGTATTAAGTGCATTGAAATTGATGTTAATGCGGATGCCCGTGGTGATTGCCGCCGCTGCCAGGGCAACGCAACCAACCTCGGCGACGGAGAAGCCTGTTTAATTGAAATAATTGACATTTTACGCCGCATATGGCAAAGTTCCTAATGTTAACTGGAGCCTCCTGCTTGATGTGCCACCTAATTAATTTCGTCATTATTTCCACACAAAAGTCAACTCTGGAGCAATCTGAAGCGCGGCAATTACGACGCATTGATGGGGGCCACTTTAAAGTAACTATTATTAAATTCATAATCAATTCACAGCGCCAATAAAGCTCGGTTTAGAGCCCGGGTTATAGGTGTTGCCATAGCACAGGCCAGCAAATATGTAGGTTCATGGCAATTACACTTTTTTTGTTCTTCTTTTAAGTAATTGAAAGTTTAAAATGATTATGATGAATTTCAATAAATTACAATAAAGCTAAAGCTAAGTGTGCTAAGTATGCAACGTTCTTTGAATTTCTGTGCAATGTAAACATTCTAAGACAGATGATATTAATAATATTAAACGGAATTATGGAGAGAATTCCCTTAAAAGATTTACCTAAAGAGAACGCGAATTTTTGAATGAAATTCTCTGACCCCTTTTTTGAGCATATCATTGGTTTGCAGTTAAAACATTTTATTTTTATGTTTTAAATGATTATTTAATTATTGTAAAATAAATTCATAATCTGTTTTAATACTTCAAAGGAAAATGATTAAATTCTTTACAAATATAAAGATAAAAAGGGGAAAGGGGGTCAATTTAGCAAATTTCTTCTTTAGGGGCTTTTAGGGGCTAAACCGTTATATTAAAAAAATGTATATATTTTCATAACCTTAATACATTCATCTCTGCCACAAGTGCACTCCTCAAAGCCTTTTCAATTATTTCCCATCCTGTAGTTGCATTTATATTTACATTCCCGTTTGCCTCGCACTTTTTATTTGCTTAGCGAAATTGCTGCACTTTCTGACATTTTTAACCCTTAATAACCCCCCGGCCCACTTCACACACATGAGCAGACATAAGCACTTTATAATTATAGCATATTAATTAAATAAAGTGCACTTCCGCTGTCATTAACACGGCCAGCACATCAGGCTGTAGGCTCCCAACCAATCTTCAATCTCCCGAAGCTCAGAGCCAGCTCTAAGCCAGATCCAAACTCCTCCTCATTGTTCGCCGTCATCATCAGCAGCAGGAACGGCAACAGCAAACAGACAACAAGGCGGATGCATCTGCAGGTGAAGGAACAAAAGCAAATACTCTGACTGAAGTCGACACTCCTCCCCCGGAGCCGAACTCAAGCCCAAGCCCATTCCGTTGACATTTGACAGCGGCAGTCAAACCGAGGACGAGGTCAGCACCCAGCCAAAGCTAGTTTATGGTCAACTAGTCGGCGCCCTCTAGACCACCCACCTGCTTCCTCCTTCGGGGCAACTGCCTCTCCACGTGTGAGTAAGTCCCAGTTGATCCCCAGGCCCCCGAGGAGAGGTGACACCCATGCAGCTGGCTGAGATGGCATCGAAATCACGGAACGCTACAATCATGGCAAAGGGATATGGTTGGAAAAATGTACATACTTTAGCCTTAGATATTTTATAGCTAAGTAGGAATTATTTCGGAAGTTTAAGAATAGTTTAGGGTTCTAGAAAAATGTATGTCTTTAATCTTTGGCAGTTTATTTAAATTAAATAACATGCGAATGAGCCGCTAAAAAGTAAACATGAAATAAAATACTTAATAAAAATATCATATAATCTATGTATATAAATATTAAATTAAAGGTGTTATCCTCCTTAACTTGATTTCTTAGAAAGATCAACAAGTATTTTATTTGTTTGTACAATTGTAGTTAGTACTTATAGTTTTTTCAACAATTAAACACGTTTTCGCTTTCCTTAAAATAATTATTTCCTTTCATTGACTAGGCATTGTTTTAGCAATTGAAAAAAAAAATAGTCGTTTTCCCTTTTGTAATTGTTTGTCATTGTTTTTCCAACGCCGTGACTTCTGAGGGAAATAATAGTGAGGAGTGCATTTGCATTGTCCCAGCACTGGCAGGCATTTGTCCAAGGCAAAGCAAAATAGGCGGCAAAAATGACCCCGCCCCCTTTGCCCACTTACACCCCCTACACACCCCACCCCAGACACACATACACCCAGCCATCAAACACATATTCAGACAATGACACTCGAGTTGTCTGTAGTTGCTGGCGCTGCTGCCGTAGTTGCTGTTGTTGCCGTTGCTGCCGTTGTCTGACGCTGAGTGTATCCGAGCTTTGTTGGCAAGTGTTGCTTTGTGCCCGCGACTTGCGATGAACTCATAATTTGAACTCTGACATCGGCCACGCATGCAAAGGGCGGAGGGAGGAAAAAATCAATACCGCAGTCGCTGCAAGTTGCAAGTATTTGCTAATGGCCCGAGTCCATGTTGGGCCGTAGTTCCCTCATAAATTGGGGGAAATCGCATTACAATAACATTTGTGCATTATTGCAATTTGCGGGGCAAATAAATGGCCAAAAGCCAAACTAAATGCTGTCGGTAAACAATTCCTCACTCACTTTGCCCAGCTCCCCGAGTAATATCAATTAGCGGCATTCATGCAATTGATGGATGCATAAATTAAACGGCATGAGCACGGACTCGAACACGGACACGGACACGGGCACAAGTACAAGTACGAGTACGAGAACGGCATGGCTTTATACAAATTACGCGCAGCGTGTAATATGACAGTCGACACTGTTCAAACAGCCATCGCTCACTCCGAGAAGCGTGCTAGGGGAAGCAAGGGGGAGCTAGGGAAAGCCAGAGGAAGCAGGAAAGGAGCTGGAGATCCATGGGGTTGGTTTCGGGGTTCCGGCGGCGAGATGAGTGCCGAGGCATCCCATCCGAACTGACAGCAGCAGGTGCTGCCACTTGCCAGTTTGCACTTGCCATGCACTGGGAGAAAAAAGATGTCAACTACATTTTGCATTTGAATCAAGTAATCCATAGAATATTTATTTGTCTGTCATATAGTTTATTTATGAATTTAATTACATTATTTTTTAATAATTGAAATAATATGACAACTAAGATTAATTATGAATTAATCATGTCCAAATAACACAAGGAACCTCCTAGCCTTCGAGTTAATTATTGCTTAATTTGCACTATAATTCTCAAAAGGTTCTGTTCACGCCAGAAAGGCGTTTAATTTCGGGAGTCAGTGTGATCCCGTACGCTCTCCTT
>JAEIIL010003662.1:0-16532 GCA_018905715.1 Drosophila lini | reverse complement strand
TAACAGAATTTTGTCTATGGAATTCCCCAGAATGAGAGCGGCTCTCTCGCTAGCGATTTTTTATTTATATAATTAATATGCAGCAAGAGTAAACGTTAAATACTGAATATACTGAATACTGAATCTCTAAAAAAGCTGCCAGCCATCGATAACTATTCAGCTATATAGCTAAGTCTTTAGCTATTTGTTAACTTGTTTCTGGCAAATCGAGCTGTCATATCGATAGAAATATCGAGCATCTCTGATGAAGTCACGCTGACATGTTGGCGCGCATTTTAAATCTAAGAAGCTAAGCCAGCACTTAAATTCGCGAATAGAGGCAAAATCAAACCTCCTGAGTTATTAATATTCCAAAACGAAAAGAAAAAATGCCAGGAATGTATTATATTCTTTAAATTTGCATTACTTTTAATTAATATTTTAATAAGATCACAAAATCTGCCGATCGTTCCAATGCTAACTATGTTATTTGATGTAGTCGTCCGATTTTCATGAAACCCGAAATTCTGAAATAATACAAAATGGTAATATGTATCTCAAAAAATGAGAAAATATGTTGAAAAACAGTAAAGTTTTTTGAATTTTAAGATCTTTCCTTTTTTATCACTTAAAATTTTGTTTTTTCATTTGAATCTCCCATCAAGTGTGCATGGAATATTGTGTTTACATCTACTTTGACATAAAATTTTAATATTGAAACATAATGGACATGACATTGGACACACATTTGTAAAAGCACGACACGTTACATCACAATTGCCTATGGGTTGCAAGGTACCGGACCGAATACAGTGAGAAAATAATAATTAATAATTTTATTAACTAATCATCCCCAGGATACGAGACCACGACCATGTGGGGATTGAGGTCGGCCAGCTGGGCGTCGATTATGTCCACCAGGGCGAGACGTTTGCGCTCATCGGCCAGCAGGACCAGCTTGCGGGGCGACTCCTTTTGGCTAAACAGGCCCAGCGTCTTCTTGCCCTCCGCCTTGGTGGTGATATGTACACCCCGCGGAACCGCCTTCACGTACCTAATCTCGCTCCACAGGTAAGACCAAAGGGACTAAAGATCCAGGGGATATACTAAAAACGTTTTATCTAATTAGCAAAACTTACCGTCCAGATGTTGAACATCTCGTCGCGCTGGACGTACAGCAGGCGGTTATTGGAGACTATCATGTACTCGAATTTCTTGATGATCTCCTCGCAGTGGATAAAGCTGTCTGTGTCTGCATATTTACTCTTATCGGCCTCCCTTCAGAATAAATTTATATAAAGTGAATGTCTTATGAGTGATTTCTCCACACACAAACTTACATTAGAATTTTGTTACCCAGGGCATCCATGTAGCAGTAGGGTCTTAGGACAAAGTCGTAGTGCTGGAAGCGCGGAGGACGCATCCTTCTGATAACCTCAGTCCCCTCCGCGGCGCGTTTTACAGCATCAAAGCTGCCACTGGCAAAGTCAACCAAACCTGCTGTGGGGCGGGTCACCAGGCCGATTGCTCCCTTACCCAGGCCCTTGATAAAGCCCCCAGCGCCCTGTTCGCGGGCTCCATTCACGGGTTTTGTCACAACGCCAGACACACCCTCCACAAAGCCCTGCAAGGAATGGCAAAATAAGAGTTTGAAGAAGGAGTCTCTGGACTTTTTTGAAGGACCCACCATCACCAGGCCCCTGCTGCTGCGAGCCAGTCCCTCGTGAAAATTCCTGGGCTTATTGTGGACGCCTCGACGCCTCTTCTTCTGGTATTGCTCGTCAAAGGTCAAGACGGCCAGACCCTTGCCCATGGCTCCAGTGATTCTGTTGAAACAGGGGGCATTATATTTGAATATTCCCAAAGATTTTTTAAAGGACACATTACTTGGACATGGCTGCCGCAGCACCGCCCACCGTGTGACCAAAGAGTGACTTAAAGCCTATGATCAGGCCCTCGGCAAACTCTTGGGGGCCTTGGATGGCGCCCTAAAAAAGGCTTAGATAGAATCTATATATCATCGCTTTAAATATGTAAGTTCACCTGCAAGGGTTCATAAAACAAATCCTGCACACCCTTCTTGAGTCCCACTACCAGGCCATAGGGATTGCCCAGAACATCCAGGCCCAGGACGAGCACGTACAGCTGCTTCAGCGTCTGACCCATATAGTGTGATTTTATCTCACTGATCAGCTGCGACTGGGTGAAGAACTGATATTCCCGCTCGAAATAGGCAAGGCGAAAGATAACATCATTGACTTCGGTCAGGGTAACACCCACAGCGCCCAGCACAGAGCCCAGGAAGCCAGGCAGGGCCGTTGTGTCCGAGCCGCCCATGGAGAAACTCACATGGATCTTGAGCGGACCCAAGTGCAGGTTGTCGTAGAAGCTCTTCTGCTCCTGCAAGGAATGATTCTCGAAAAAGGCGGAGAGTGGCAGCACAATGGAGTCAACGTCGTCGAGAAACTGTTTGGCCTCTGTCTCGTCGCTGACTTCCTTGGCAAACAAATCGCCGATGGCCGTGAGGAATTTAAGATCCACCTTGAAGTGGAACTCCTGGATCAGGAGCTTGGCGTACTTGAATTGACGCACCGTTGAGTTGGGCATAATGCGCTGCACCATGCTGCACTCAAAGAACGGCTTGAGGGCGGTGGTATTGGCCATGCTCTTGGGCGGCGGTATGGGGGCTAAGACCACAGCGAATATGGGATCCATGATCTGGTTGTCCACTTGGATGCGATTGATCTTCACGTGCAGCTGGTTCTGGAAAGGCGACGACTTGCGGGAGACCCAAATGGCGGGATAGAAGTTTCGCCGGATATTGCGTTCCACGGCCTTTTTCAAAATCATTCGATCAAAGTCGATCTGGAAGAAAGTCCTTTAGTTTTTCGTCGTGCAAGAAACACAAAAAAAAATTATTACCGGAAACTTTTTTTCCAGCTTGTAGGTCTGCACCTCGTTGACCTTCTTGTGCTCTACATACTTTTTATACTCGGCTTCAATAAGGGCATTCTCATTGATGGTGACCTCCTTAAAACGCTTTTTGCTCGTCTTTTTGGACTCCCAGATGATGCCAGAGCTGGTGACACCCAGATACAGGATATCCAGACCCGACTCGTTGTTTATTAACGAGAAACCTACACCGTGGATGCGCAGATCAATGCTCTGAGTGATGGACTGCAGAGCCGCATTACTCTCCGTTCGACGGGCAATGGATTCGCTTTCGGTGAAGAGCAACACTCGCTGAAGGCCGTCCAGAAAGGATACCCACAGGGCCTTAACCCCATTCTCTGTGCTGTTAATAGAAAGGTAACCCCGATTAGCAGGGATAATAAATAACAAATATAATGATCCTACACAACATCGCCCATGTTATCCCGCTTGAGGTCCGTCTCCTGCTTGTTGGTGCCAAATACCAGCACCTTGGAACCCGTCGGGTCATCCCAGGCGAACATAATAGTGCTCTTGGCATTCAGGATGTGCTCATTACCCGTTCCCTTCTCGTAGTAGACAACCTCGTGTTTGGTGTGGTTAATCAGCATGCCAGGAGCATCGGCCGTTTTGTATTCCGTAAAAGTTATATAGACTCCCCCCTCCGTGGTCTGAACGTCCACATTGATGCCGCCCTTCTTGCTGTCCTCCAGTTTGAGCAGCGTGCAGACCACCTCCGTGTAGTCGAAGGCCGGCGTTAACTTCCCCCTGACCCGCACCACCAGCTTGTTCTCCTTGACTGTCTTGGGCCAAAACGGCTCGAACTGATTCGTCTCGAGGAGCAGCCAGGGATCCCCCAGGCGGCTCTGCTCCTGCAGTTCAATGGGAAAGCGACACCGGTTGCACACAATGTAAAAAGGTATAAAGGTGACCTGCTTGGTCAAAGTGTTCTGCGTCAAATGGTTGTGGACGCCAATGTGGTAGGTTCGGTTGTTTGCATGGCAAGCGACCTCGCCTTTAGCCCCGGCTATATCCATCGGAATCTTCTCGCTCCAGCTGCCATTGTCGATTCGAATAGAAGCCTTCTTCTTGTTGGAGAATACCTTTTCCCGGAAAGTCAACAGAATGGGTCCGGTATATTCGGGCGGATGGTATAGAACGTCCACAGAGGTGGACTCGGTCTGGTAACTGAGCATCAGTCCCGTCTTGTTGATCAGCCAGAAGGGGCTAAATAGCGTAAGCATCAAGCTGCCATACCGGTTATCAGACCTGCGAAGGGAGAAGGCAATTAATACTTACCCATACCAGATAGTGGCTACTCACTTGACATAAAGAGACTTGTTCACCTTCATCTCCGAGTCGTACGAAGAGAACACCCAGGTGTCAACCTCGCCCGTATAATCCGAAATCTCGGTGACACAGGACCAGTCTTTCTCCAAGTATTGAATCATCTAAGCGGATGTTTGGTTACTTTCCATTACCTTTCTAGCAAAGGTCTTAACCTACCCTTACGACCAGGAAGCTCTTCGTAGAGGACAACCGGACGGTGGGCAGATGGAGCACACTGCCAGGCTTTACCTTCTTCTCGCCGTAGTCCAGAAATTCCTCCCTAATGTGGCTTTCCCCGCTGAATTGCAACGAGGATTGTGCATTTAGACCGTCCTTACTCACAGAGCACCCGGCCACAGAGACCATGATATCGATGGGCAGGGCATTGCGCAGGTACAGCGGCGGGCGCAGGTGAATCGTATAGAAGGCGCTGAGTATTGTATATTTGTTCGAGTACTCGTGGTAGATCTCCGTCTTCTTTCGCCGGACGTTGATGTACAGCGGCTCGTATGTCTTGGTCGGATTGCAGTGCAGCTGGTTGGAGTAATCGTCTTCCGAGAGATTGGAGTTCCAGGCAAAGCCCTGATCCGAGGTCCTGTATCCCCGCAGGGAGAAGTACAGTTCTTTGACGTCTGCGTATATGGCATGCAGCGGTACATGGAAAACCTGTCCCCTCTTAACCCGTCCCACAAAGATGTCCTGAAAGTTATCCACGGTGGGATTAGTGTTGCGTCGATAAATGTCTACGTGACACGTGAAGTGATTGTGTATCTGTAATGGGAGTTGAGATTTGAGTTCAATAATCAAATGCTACAGAAATCCTGCTAGGACTTACACTGACGACCCCATGGATGTTAACTTTGGTGGTTCCGTATTCCCGCTTCACTTCGGACACAATACCCAAAGGCTCTGACACCGAGCTAGTCATTAGGTTAAAGAATCTCGTATCTGATTTTGACACTGGCAAAGCAATCTCTGTGTCCCCCATGTCCCTAATCTGCGGAAACAAAAACTCCAAGCTCACGAGCCCCACAAATATGCTTAATTAAGACCTCATACCGTCACATAAAGACTATAGTCATCCACATCCTCTTCGGATGTCAACATGCTCAGGTCCTTGGTCTGTAGGTAGGCTCGTCCGCCCGTCGCAATGATGACTATATCAATTGCACTGGGCTTAACGTCCACAGAATAGTTCGAGAAGGGAAGGCTGCTAGTACTGGGATTCTTGCTGGCATGTTGGTAGTGCATGTCGTGCAGCATAAACATGCCCTTGCGCAGGTCCAGTTCGACGTCATAGCCCGTGTCATTCTCCAGCATGTAAGGCGCCACAATACCCGGCTTGGTCAGACCCTCCTCATCGATGGCCTGCGAGAAGGCCTCGCCCAGTTCGCCCAGCAGGCCCAGACATGTCTTGCTGAGCGTTATCTCAAGCGTCTGTTTCGAGTGGATATTCATGTACATGGCCTGCTGCTCCCCCTGGTCTTCATTCGCCTCGTTGTACACCAGCTCCGTGCCCATTTCAAACTTTAGTTCCCAGGGGGTATACTCGCGGACGCCATCGGCGCGCATCACCTCGTTCAGCTCGATGATGGGCTCCCACTCGGCGAGGGTTTGGTTGTAATAGTTCTTTAAAAGGTTGCCAAGATGATAGATATTATTCGTATGCCCACCCACTTACCATGTTCACTGTCAGTGATCCTTGGGCTGTGAGATTGCTGCTCCAATCGTTGAATACGGCCGTTAGGCGGGTGTCCAGCGAAATGAGGGGCTTGGTGTAGTAACCAATTCCAGACTCAATGACAAGCGTAACGCTGGGCATCTCAATGACGCACTTCTCAGTTTTGGTCGCTTGAGGAATGCTCTGGTAGTCCATGACCTCTTTTTCCTTTTCCGGCCGTGTGAACCAGTGGTCACGACTTTGCAAGCGCTGCTCCTTCCACAGAGTCGAATAATTGCGGGCAGCCTCGGCCACATCCTGGCTGATCTCCTTCCCACTACTAATGCTCACCATTGCCTTGTTCAGCAGCTCAATGGTGGCCGGGGAGACGTTGATTATGATGTCGCTCAGCTTTAGGCTAATGTGCATGCCCTCCTCCTCGGGCGTAGAGCCCTGCAGGCTAATCACGCAAGGATGCAGGATGTAGTGGCGGGTGATGTCGCGTCGATCGGGCAGAAAGGCGCACATGTACATCTTGAGAGAATCGATTTCCCCATTGATAATCTGCCTGTCGTTGATGCCGCGGAAATTAAGATGAGCATGGGCCTGCAAAGAAAACACTTGGGTGCCAAAAATAGTTAGGTTATCCTCCAGCTTACACTGAAAATAATGCAACTGGTGTCCAGATCCTCCAGACTCTCCACCAATATAATTTCCGGCTCGTCAATGTGGAGAATATAGTTGACTTTTTTGCTCACAGCTGTATAAGCTGAAAAGCAAGTTTCCTACATTAAGAAGAGACTCTGACATAAGGTCCTTGCTCCTTACCCAGGGACTGCTTTGGCATGAACTCAGCTGTTCCTGCGGAGGATTGGCGAAGGGATTTCTGGGCCTCTTGCACCGATTCCGCCATTGATTGTCGCTTCACCTTGGTGGTGCTGGGTTGCAGTGTCCCGTCAACAGGCAGGCTGAAGAAGGTGGAAAGCCTGAGCAAAAAGTCAAGGCAGACGATCAGGCCAAAGCCGCGCACACGGACCTCAGCTTCAAAGAATAAATGTCGATATAAAGGTTAAAGGATAAACTCGTCAACCCCTACCAAAGGTGTCGTTCTCTTTAAGAATGGCCTTGATATCGATCATAAAGTCCCGTTCGTTGTAGCAGAGCTCAATGATGTCGTCTGCGTTCATTTGTGGCCGCCCCCAATCCTTGCGTCTCAGGTATTGCCTGATCTGAATTTGCGAGCTGCTGCGCGAATCGTCCACTTGGATATTGCACAGGACCACAGTGGTGCTCATTGTGCCATTGTCCAGCTTGGTGCCCTCAATCGATAGGAAATAAATTCCAAACCGAGCCAGTCCTTCAGAGTCACCTGGGGGAAAGCATATAAAACACACATTTTGGGTTGGGACACCTTTCGCGGTTACTCACTCTCCATTAGGCTTATGACCACCCCATCAAACTGGAAGTTAAACTTCATGGCCTCGACTTTCTTTTCGTTGGGCATGGTAAGCGAAGGGCGAGCTTGGCGATCCACACTGGAGCGCCGTTTTTCCGATGACCTGGGTTTCGGCTTTTCCGGAGGCTCTTCACTAGGAGGAAACTCTTCCAAGCCCTCGTTCAGATTGTAATTCATCACCAGCATCACCAGGGCATAATCAGACGCAAACAAAGTGAGCTGTGGTTATAACAATAAATCCTATGTCTTCACTACAGTAAACTTAAATAAAGCCTGCCTCTATGGTCTTGAGGTGACCCGAAACATCAAGCTCGGGCACGTCCTTGTACCAGCCGAAGGACAGATTCCGTTTGACCAATAAGGTGAAGCTCATAGGATTCATAATGTTTGAAGTAGACATATAGCCTACCGCAGAATCAATTTCTAAAAAAAATTGAATTAGTTTGGGGTCTTATTACTAAGCCTGGAAATAAATCAACTTTCAGTGAATCTAAATAATTATTTAAGTAAATTGATTTTAATCGATTTATTGTACTTGTCTGCAATCAATGTTCTTCCACTCACCATCAACAATGCTTTCATGGCCATCCATTATGGTCACCTTGGTCAACTTTACATCACAAATCCGCAGCTTAATCTCATCGATGACCGCCAGTTGTTCCTCGTTGGCCACCGCAATCTCCACCGTGTCATTTGTGAGCTCCAGCAGCCCCAAGTCCAGAGCCAGGGCATTCAAGGACCTAGAACTAGTGGGTACAATGATGATAGGAGCCTTGATGCGGATATCAAGCTTCATGCGAGTGGCTGTTTCATAGGCATCCATGGCCTTCTGGCGGGCGGTTTCAGCTGCAGCAGCGCTGGCCTGGGTTATGGCCTCCTCAGCCCTGGAAAAGTGGTTTAGGAAATTCTAAAAAAGTCATTAAATTAAATGTATTATATTATTTTATATAAATATTACCAAGACACCTGCCACGAACCAATTAAGGTACATAATTCTCAAGCAACCTATGTCCACTGTGATCTTCATGTCGTCCGAGTTGTAGGCAAGGGTCTCTTCCTTGTTGAAGAGCACCACCTGGCAGTTGAAGGCGTCCTTGCTCACAATAGTCAGGATCTGAGGGGCATTAATTGAATATTATTTATACCCTCATGCCCTTACAGTTCACCTACATTCTTGTGTATGGTCTGCGGATTTAGATCCACAATCTGTATATCCTTGAGGCCTATATTGACATCTGTGTAGGAGCTCTTCATGGTCAGGCTGCACACAAACTTCCTTATGTTCAGCTCGGTCAAGTCTCGATTCAGGGAGGTGAGCTTCAGCCCCACTTGTTCCAGATTCGCCATTAGGCGAACTTTCACACTCTCCACCCTGCCATATTGCTGATCCTGGAGGGGCTTAGTCTCATTGGGGGTCATTATCTGTTCCTCCAGGATAACACTGAGCTTTTGTCCGAAGCCATCGCCGCCCCCGGCAGAACTCCTCGTCCACTCATGTACATGTACGCTGTAGTCGGACATCACGTAATTCATGTTGCTTTGGAAATGATTTGCCACTTCCATGAGTTTCAGCAGATACTCCTGGTGCAGGACAATCTGCAACACCTCGAAATTGGCCACAATTAGCTGCTCTGTGGAGTCGTATTTGGTGCTGAACTCCGGGGATGTCTTGGATGCCATTGTGCAGGTGACGGTGAACAGATAGTTGGAGCTATTCTCCGATTTGGGTGTGAGAATCATGTCCAAGGCATCAGAGTCACTCTCCGGGCAGCCGTACTGGCGCATGTAGATGTCGCCCAGCCTGAAAGGTATTTAAAGGAATTTATTTCCCAGGACCAGGACAATTTAGAATCTACTCACTTGACAGAAGCCACGGACTCGTAGGTTCGCGAGACAAAATACGCCTCCAGTCTCAGAATGTCAACGGAGAGAATTTGGCAACCTGTCTCCACTGGCTGTTCCCCTAGAAAGGACACCTTGGCTCTGGTCTCGTTCCATCTGCTGGACTGGAAGAGAACGAAATATACCTCCCCCAGGCTGAAGTTAACCTCCATATTGGTGTACTGCGTGATCTCCTCAGGGACCACCTCGGGCACGGCAGGCTGTGCCGTGGGCAGGACATTCTTCTTTTTCACCTCCTTGTTCAAAGTGGGCATCGATTTGAGGGTAATAGCCCGAGGCTGAGGCTGTGGCTGTGGTTCTTCCTGCTTCGGCATGCTCATCACCACTCTCATGGCGAGAATGATGCGATCCTCCGAGATATTGACCAACACCGAGGGAATATCAATGTCCACCTTCATCTTGGGCAGTCGCGGATCGTTGTCGATCACACAAAGTGCGGCAGTTGCTTCCAAGGAGATGGGTCTTAGGACATGCATCTCCGTGGATTCAGCATACATTAAAGCCGTCTCCCAGGACTCCCCAGCCCCGACCACGAGCATCTGAACATCCGCCACCTTGACGGTGAACCTGTCATAAGAGCTTTCCATCAGCGCCTTTAGAATGTCGGCCTTCTCTTCGCCGGCGGAAGGCATGCTCGTGAGATCACGTGCAGTGCTGGTGAGATGCACCTGGCCCAAGCTCACCACCAGCAGGGACGCCTCGTCCGCTCTGTACACTCCTTTATCGGGCAAAATCAAAGTGTTTGGCATGAGCAGGATGTCCACGTCCAGCACAGTTTTCTGCTCAATCACATAATGCATGCCGGTGGCCGAACGTTCCTTGAAGTTGGCAATTTGTGAGCTGGCCGCATCCTCAATCCGGTTGACTGTCACATCCTCCGGCTTCTTGAAGGCGGAGATCAGGGCCAAGACAGTGGGGGCATCGTAAACAATCTGCAGGGGACGTAGCACCATCTTCACCCGCTGGTCGCACTTTTTGTCCAGGGGATTCGTCTCGAAGAACACATCTAGCAGGTTGAACTCGTCGGTGATCTTTGATGTTATCAGCATGGGTGTGTTCACTGCGGTCCTGAATCCCGTGGCCTTAAGCTCCCTTATGCCGGCGGTAAGACTCACGGCACCGGCAGCCGGTCGCTGGATGAGCGAGGCGGTGGCCATCGAGAATTTGAGCAGGACCAGCGAGGGCAGGTCCTGGTATTCCCTAAACTCGCCGTGTGTCCTGTGCTCCTCCTTGTACAGGCCCACTTCCAGGGCAATCAGTTTAAAGTTCATCTTGATGGCCTCGTAGCTCTCAGGCATATCCGTGGGATTCATATTCTTTTCGTAACCAATGGCCGTGTACATCTTGGCCTTCTCCTCGCTTGTCATGGCTGCTTCGAACTTTTCGACTGCCATTTAAAAGGGGAAGTTTAATTTTAAAAAATCTAGATTTGTGTTTAAGGTACTTGCCCAACTTTTGGCCTTGTGTCTTGGATCCGCCACCCCGGCCCCAGCCGCTGAACCAGCCCGCTTTCTGCTCGGGCACTGCCACGCGCTGCTTTTCAATCTCGATATTGACCCGCTCCCTGATCAGCAGGAGGTTAAAAAGGTCCAGTTTTTGCTCTAGTAAATTGCAGGATTCAATCAGAGCGGGGGAGGGTTTTTTGCTCAGGCAATGCTCTTTGTATTTCTGAAAAAATATTATGGATTATATATTATAGATATAAGATTTAAATAAAATATAATATAGAATTTTATATATTTTATATATAATATTATAGATGAAGACTCTGAGCAGTACCTGCGCATAACTGTGACATCGATTGCGATGCTCCTTGATGTACTTCCAAGTCCAGGTCCTTTTGGACTTTCTTATATCCTCCTCCAGAACAGCGGTTATGGCAAATTTCCACCATTCCTTGGCATGTCCCTTGACGGCTATTTTAATAAAATAACCAAATCGATAAATAAAATAAAAGTTTAAATTGGATGTCCAGGATATTTACGTATATCATAAGGACGATATTTGCGGTAGGGGATGCCTAACTGTTGGCGATTCATTGCATCTCCCAGCTTAATGAGATTTTCAAATTGTTTGTTGGTCAGGCCCACATTTAACTTTTCCATTTCTAATGTCAGATCGATTTTTGGTAATTGGAAAGGCGGTTCATCCCGGTCAGGAGTCATGTTAAGCTTCAGCTTGGCATTGCAAGAAATGGGACCCAGGACTGTATTGATAATAAAATATACAAAATATAAAAAACCTAAAACATAGTATAGACTTATACCGTAATGATATCCTGCTGGCTTCGAATCCCTGCAAGCAATATTTTCCTGAAACTGTTCGACAATATGGCTCGTATCCCTGGCGTAAAGCTTGCCCACGCAATTTAGATAGGCGGACAAACTATCGAGATATGCCATTTTGTAGACCTGAGCCGCCTGCTGGGCCATATAGCACTTTTCCCAATCACAATCGGTGGTATAGAGCTCCAGCTGGTGCAGGGATACGCCAAAGGAGAAGGGACTGCCCGTTGTGGTGGTATCCTCGTAGCGCAAATGTACATTGCTGATCAGCACCTGGAGATTGTTCACGATCTGGGCCGTCAGTTTCTCGGCAAAGCCAGCTTGGGGCTTGGGCTGATCTGTAGATTATTAATTAAAAAAGCTTGTCAGTTTATTGATAATTATTATAAAGAAATATAGGATATAAAATATTTTTTCTAGCTTCTCCTTACCCTTTTCCAGCTCCTTTTTGCGAGCATCCTCCAGAGCAGCCATTGCCTTCCTTTTGAGATCCATCTCACGCTTGGCCTCCTTTTCGGGATTGTACCTAACATTGCTATTGGTTGTTACCAGGACATAGAGTCCTTCGATGTTGGCAATCACCGGTTGGGTGTACAGACTCTTCCAGGGAATTTTAAGCATAAGTTTTTCTGTTCAATGAATTTGTTTAAATATTATTTATTATTGTTATTGTTCCTGGACTCACCCAGGTATCCGTAGATAAGTTTCACGGGCAGATCCATCTCATCCAGGGCATTCTCCCGAATCTTGAGGTTCTGCAAGACCACATCGCCTGCCGAAATAAGGATAACAAGGATTTCATTAGAGTCTCATCATATTAATTAGCCAATCATAGCTTGTTCACCTCCCCAAATCCCAATTTTCAGCTGCTTCCGATCCAAATTCTCGATATAGTCGCCCAGGACATTGTTCAGCACATCTGCCACCAGCGCCTCAAAGACCATCTTGTCCTAACGCTGAGGTTGATTTTTCTCCTGTTGATTTTTTTCGGTGTATTCCAATCTTGAGAGTTTGGTTTTTTCAGAGAAATAAACTTCTTGTTGCTAATATTTTTCTTAAAATTTATGCAAACACATAAACAAAAGAGATGTAACGGTGAGGCGATTTAAAAACATGTCATGTCATAGGAAAAACTAAATTTAACACAATTCGCCAGGCCTAATTTATTGAATTTATTAAATTTAACAGCTGATTGGAAAGTGTACGCGGGGTCAAAAATAGTCAATAATGTTTATATTTTTATTCGAAAGTACAAAATACTAGGAGTTTTGTGTCAAAATAACCAAGATGTGTTTTTTTTTGTTAAGATTCCTACTCGGTGACCCAATTTGGTTGCTAGTTTTGTTGTTTTTTCGCAGTTTTGTAAATTTTAATTAAATATTATTTTTATATTTAACTAGTTTTCTAATTTGTTTAATTTTAGAATTTTAATTTTGTATAAAAATGTTCAATTTCTATTATTTTGCGGACTAGAAAAGTCAACAATCATGTTAAAAACTCTCATAAAAACCTAACAAAAACTAAAACCAGTTTATTATACAGACACCTGTTAACCGCTTTATTCCATTTACCATTTATTTATTTTATTTTATTTTAATTTTAATTATTAAAAAAATATGAACAAATTCCCCCAGTTAACAGCACCATAACAGCTGAACTTAACATGCTTCTGTTGTTCGCTGGCCATTAGAAGGAAAAACATCAAAAGCGGCGGAAAATCAACCTCGCCCCCACGGCAAGCTGGCCACCCATCCATTCGGTCTGCCTTGTAGATTTTCTTGCCCAAGTTCTGGGTCACTTGGGCATTTTTACTGGCATTTTTCTTAAAGGTTTTCCCCGTCTTCTTGTCGCTCGAATCGTTTTTCATCCATTTTCCTGGGAAATGGGGGGGCCACGTGCGGCTCATCCATTGAGCTATTGTTGTTGTTGTTGTTTTTGCCGGTCCATTGTTCCCAATTTCCTCGTTTGTTTTGCTGTGGTTTTTGTTGAGAAAAAGGGTTTACTTCCAGAGGCGCCTACAGAAAGGTGTTTTTGTTGTCGGTTTATTGCGAAAAAGCTGGGATTTTATGTTGAATTGTTGCAATTTTTTATTTGCCTGCAAAATATTTGAGATTTTCTAATTGGTTGCTTGAAAAGTGGTTGAGTAATGTTTTAGTTTCTGGGAAAATATAGAAAAATATTAACTCACCATTAGATTTTTATTATTTTATTATTAAAATGAAAGCGTAAAAAATACATTTTAAATTGCTTAAAGTTTATTCAACAATTTACATAGATAACTTTATCTATATCAAAATGTTTTTCCCTTTTAAGCAAAAAAATTTAATTCTCCTTTTAAACGCATTTACTGTTTTTATATGCCTCATTAACTTCCTTATAAAAACATTAAAAATAAAAATACATGGAAAAACCCCTTCCATAGAACCCATACACACATGTGAGGTTAAAATTACATAATTTTTTCCTGCGATGAACCGAAACCACAAGCCTGGCAATCACTCACTCATTTTGCATTTGCCCCGCGCTTCATTTGATTTGATTTATGCAAAACTCGGTTCGGGAGGGGGTGGTGGCGGTGGAAAATGAAAATGTTCAGTCAATAAACGTGAGCCAGCCGCAAAATGATGACCCCCAGAGGTCGGCGGGAGAGTACCCCTATTATAACAGGGGGGTAGTGTAGGCACTGGCTTTGTGTTTTTACGAAAATTTCGGTCAGGAAAATGCAATTTTACTGATGCTGCCGTTTTTCGTCTCTAATAATGCCAGTGCTCTTGCATTAGACAGATTTTCCTCTTGCACTTTCTGCCAATTTTCACGCATAATCAGATGGAAGGCTGATTTTCCACCAGAGTTTTAGAGTCTTCTTTTTGATGGAAAATTTGTGGAAAGCTTCTGATGTCGGTTGAAAATGTGTATGTATTTATGAGCATTGAAATTATTTAACTTTTAATACATTTATTGATTGTTGTTATTCATTTTTTAAATATTTGTGACCTTTTTAAGCCCATTTTCTCTCATTTTCTAAAATTTCCCGTCTTTGGTGCGTGCTAACATCACAGTTTGAGAGCCATAGATGTTGTTGTGTTAGATCTTAAGTTGTTGCCAGTCAGTTGCTTCATGTTGCTGAGCGATTTATGAGCCGGCTTCTCCATCGCGGCAACTTTGGCCGCTGGTGCAACATGTAATGTGTACGACACGCCCCCTAAATCCTCAGCCACCTCGCCGCCCACTGCTTTCATAAGGGTCACTGAGAAAAAAGAAATTATTCCAAGATGAAAGTCATATTTATTTTTTTAAATTTCTATTCATTATTTATTTTAAATTAATAAGACAAAATGTCTTATTTTGTGCCAAAAATTAAATTAAATATTTCTTATTCTTTAAATTATTTTTAAATAATTATGAATCCGCAAACATAGACTCAATTTTTAACTGATTTCAGAAATAGGTAGAAGTTTTTGATAATCAGAAAACGGTTTCAGAAATGAGGCCACAAAAGCTAACATAGTTAAGAAGTTAATTTACACCGATTTAAGTTTTTTAAAAACCTTAGTGATTTTTTTCAGTGCGTTCACATTGGGTGGCAAAGCTTTAGGAAAAAAAAAACACAATAGCGGCAGCAGACGAGCGAATAATAAATAACAATCAGCAGCTCGGGTGGTTTGAAGAGGAAAATATGTTTAAAAAAAAGATACGTGCTAAGTAAAGTGCAGCTGCAGAGGATCACCTTCCAGTAAGCCAGGTATTTCACATATATGAAAGTAAAGAAAAAAACAACTAAATTTGAATTATTTTATTTATTAAAATTTGAATTTGAATGAAAGATAAATTTCTTTTTATAATTTCTTATCCAAACCAAGCTTTGTACTACCAATATATTTAAATTTATATAAGAGTAATGAAGAGTTTCAATTAAAAATTACAAATATTATTAGAAAATATACTCTATTTTTTTGTTGATGAAATAAAGGTTCACGTTATTAAACATCATTCAAATAGCCTACAAAGTTGCCAAAACGACTGCTTAAATATTAGCATAGCCCTGTTTTTCTTTACCAACAATTGATCTGTTGATGTTATTCGAAAAACTTATGATCTGTGAATAATTACATTGGCCTTACGCCCCCTGGCAATGGTAACAACAATCACCAAAGCTTCATTTTGGCTAAAGGATTGCGGATCAGTTGCAGTTGCTCAGCCAAGCAGAAAAATGGCAAAAAAAAACAACAACATTAAAACAAGGCGCTGGCGAGTGAAAGTCCAATGTTCGGACGCTTCGTTCACATCTCACTAACCTCGTGATTTATATTTACTTTTTTTTTTGGCTCAAACCGGCTGTCGGCTGATGGCTGTCTGTGACTGCTCCAAGCCCTCCTCCAGCTGCTCCTCCTCTCCTCCCCCTAGGTAACTGACAGTTGGACATAGGGGCGTGGCATGCGTTGCCTGCATAATGAAAACGTTTGGACACAACGGCAGCCGAGAAATAAATTTGCATACTTGGGCGAAGAAGCAGAGGAAAGTGAAAATTGCATCAAATTTTCTGTATTTTTCCAGGCCAAAATGAGCGAAAGTGATCGCAAAAAGGAGCGGAAAAGAGTGACGATGAACAGGAAAT
Source organism: Drosophila lini (assembly GCA_018905715.1). Lineage (NCBI taxonomy): Eukaryota > Metazoa > Arthropoda > Insecta > Diptera > Drosophilidae > Drosophila > Drosophila lini. Next base: position 375 of record JAEIIL010003662.1, on the reverse strand, counting down.
GCATTTCAAAGCGTTGGCCAATTCGCAATGCTTGCCAAACTGCAACGATATTTGATATTCAAATTTTGTTTTTCCTTTTCATTTCCATTTTTTAAGGTATTTATGTAACTGGCTTATGATTGAACTACTTAAAGCGAAGATTATGTAAATTATAGTTGGGGTGGTGCTTTGAAAATATTTTGGTATTTGCCAGGCAGCTGAAAACTATAATTAAATAGTGGTTAAGTGAATAATGCTTAGGCTGATTAACGAGTTTGATTCAAGACTGGTAGTTACAGTTCGAGTTAGGTGGCTGCCATAAATATTTGTAATAAAAAAAAGGCGGCTTTGGGCATTTTTTTAAGGACCTGAAAAAATTTTAATAAAATTTGATAT
>JAEIIL010003660.1:0-14235 GCA_018905715.1 Drosophila lini | reverse complement strand
ATGCAAAAAAAAAAAAATTGAAAAAAAAAAGTTGCCCAATGAGAAGACCCCCTTAAAAGATTTGCGGAATAATTATTAACTTTATTTATTATTAAAGATGAGTATTTTATGATTTCATATTTATGTTGTTCCTAAAATTCTCAACCGTGTCTGTACAAAAATTATGTAAGTAAATTTAGTATTCTATTCGTAAAAATGTGTTTTAAAATATGCAATCACATTTTTTAGCTAACAAATTCATTTAAAAATTCAAGTCTTTAAAATGTATGTCGTATATTATGGTGGTATGTGTAAAATACGATTTTTCCCAGTGTTTTGTCCTGGCTGGAACTAGCCTTACTAAAGGATACTCTCGTTCTATCTTCCATCCCTTGCTTCTTTTTTGCCTTAAGTGACTTAATCAAATAACTTTGCATTCACTTTTTTTTTTGCTGCTGCTGCTCAACACTATATTTTTTTTTCCTTCTTCAACACATTTTATTTTTTTGGTTCTTCAATGGTCTCTTCTCGCCTTTTTACGGTGTGTTTTGTGCGCCATTAAACATGACTTTATTTTTGGCTTCGACATTTTCCTTTTCTCTCTTGGCTGGTGCTTCTTATTTTCTTATTTTTGGCAAATTGTCGCTATTGTATATTTGAGGATAGTGGTTTTGTTGTAGTAAGTGACACGTAGCCCGAGACACGACATTAACTAGACTTTGAGAAAGATGGCTGGATAAAATGAAAGATAGCTGAAGAAAACCACTTTCAAGAAACACTTTTGTTGAATTTTTTCTCATTTATTTGATTGCGTTTTGAGATAAGTCTAATATAATGGATCAAGTGGCAAAAGAAATATGATAATTATTATGAAAAAAAGTATATAATTTCAGATAATTTTATGTCTAGCTAAATGAGAGCTTAGTTGGATAACGTTTTTTGATACAAAAAATATAATTATTTGCACTTTTACAAATATGTATCATTAAAAAAAGTTTCCTTTTTCCTCTTGAGTTAATTTACAACATATTAATGATTCATCAGCAACTCTAAATAATATTGTTTGCTACAGAAACAGGATTATAATTTATATACTCAACCACAAAATATGGTTTTCATGTCTCTTAAAAACACATCGTAAGCTATCCAATCACTTATCCCTTAACCCTATCTATCCGCTTGCCAATCCTTTGGCATCGTAAAAAAGTCTGTCGATTCGACTTGTTGACTTTAGTTTTTGCTGTTTCGGCGGCTTTTTGTTAGCCTCTCGTCCCCCCTTCTGCCGCCTTTATTTTTAGTGTGACCTACTAAGAGATAAATAGAGAAAACGAGATAGAGCAAGGGATAGCACACATAGCATATTTTCCAAAAGAAAGGGGGGTTACAGGAGAAGAAGAGTACGAGTATACCCATCTCAGCTTACCAATTCTATTAAAATTCTTTGCCCAAAAAATGGGGAAAGGAGAGAGAGAGGCAGAGAGAGAAAGAGAGACAACTACATATTAGAAAAGTATTAAATTACAGCAGCAGCAGCAGAGTCCTGTGTCCCCCTTTTTTTTCGCCTCATTTCGGTACACGCCTCTGTTTGCACAATGTCCTTGTCCAGGCCAAAAGGAAAATTATATGTCCTAAAACCACCCAGCTTGCCTTTTCCCCACCTCGGACTCTTCCTATTTTATCCGCCGTCCAGCAAAGTGTGAAGTCATCGCTTTATAATCAAGTTTTCCTTTCAAGTTTTTCCTCTCTTTTTCAGTGTTTTCTTTTTTTTCCCCCTTATTCTTTGTTTCTTCTCCATATGTTCGTTCAAATTGTCGCCTGCCTTGTGCAAGGATGCTAGGATATACATATCGTTCTGTCCTGTCGCCCTCCATCCGTAAGGTCCTTTGGCCGTACGAATGTCTCCGGTCTTGTGCGACCGCCTGCCATGAAAATTAAATTGACCGTGGCTGCTTAAAGTTATTAAAGTCGAAGGCAAACGAGGACTTTGCCCCCAGCCTCTGTGTAATGCCAATGTTTGGACAAGAGTCTGGGACTATAGGCTTTTGATAGATGCTCTTTTTCTTTGGAAAAACAGAAAATTTTGTAGGAGTTTTTGAAGAGAAAGTTATTAATTGAGTTTTTAAATGGAAAATTGAGTTTTAATACCAAAAAGAGAAAGAAAGAAAGAAGAGGGAAAACAAATTTAAACTGAATTTGGTATCTAAAAAATTATTATTATATTATATTTTATATTATTTCATTTTAGTTAATATATTAAACAATCAAAGGATTTGTTCACCATTTCAATACTTCAAAATTTGCAGCTAAGAATATAATATTTATTTTTTAATCTAAGGAAAGAGTATTCAAAGATGTACTTAAGGGTTGAAGGTACCCAGAAAAATCTGGTAAAAAAAGATACGAACTACCGACAAGGTTCTCTTTGGCTCAGTCAGCACTAAAAGGGGAAGACAGGACAGATTTAGTTAGTCCATCTTCAAGCCTACCAGTGTTAGGCGTTGGTATGCCTGGACACTGGAGGTTGGGTTATGTCCACTGCCCGGTTGCGGTCTATTTGAGGCGAAGGCGTCCAGTCCGATGACATCAGCAGAGACCACACGGAAGGGGGAAACTGAGTACAAAATGCTGGTGCATATTTTGTTGGCCTTTCCATTGAATTATACCCGAGGAAAATGAGAAAAAAATGAGCAGTGAACTTGCCAAACAAATTCCAAATGAGTTGGCTCATCTGTTGGTGGGTGGATGGGGGGGTTGGGTTGGATTTTTCCAGCCACTAAGTATGCCTCTTCAATATTTGTTGATGAGGCTCATTTTTCTCGTCATTGGCGTGTCACTTTCACTTTACTCGCTTTGTTTACCTTTTTTTTTTTTGTTCGCTTTTCGTGCCTTGGCTTTTCATAATTTTCCTTTGCATACTTTTTGCGGTTGGGTGACTTTGCTGCTGATTAAATCTGCACAAACACACACACACAACCTCGGAGAATTTCCTTTTAATTTTCCTCGTATATATATTTTTTTTTTTTTTTTTTGTTTCATCCTCAGCACTCTGTTTCGTGTTTACTTTTAATTTGGTTAAATGAGGCATAAGTGAACACGAAAAAAATAATTTTTTTAAGTGCGTTATAATTTTTAATCAACTCAAGAGTGAGGATAAAAAGCGAAAGCTCATTAAATGGAATTAGTGGGGAGAATGTTGTAAATTTAAGTTCACTTTTTTAGATTTTTAGTAAAGCAAACAAACAAACAAATAATGTTTTTTTTTTCTTATCTTTACAGGTGCGTGTACTTAAAAAATCGATCCCTCTTATAAATATTCTTATGAAAAAAATAATGTAAGTCATGAAAGTTAAAATATATGTATATATTCAGTCATTCAAAATTAGTACTTTTGCCGTAAATGTAAGAGAAAACAGCTTTTCAATTTATCACTCAGTAAACAATACATCAATGACTCTTAAGGAGTGAAAGCGTTAAACTAAATCCAGTTTAATTTAATGAATGACCGATAATTGTGTCGATAACAAAACATTCAGATGACTGTACCTTAACTAGCAATGCTTTTGTAATAATTTAATACAAGGAGAACTCAAAAAATTCCAAGAGAAACCCAAAAGCTAAAAGCATTTTCAAGGTGCGACATCATTACCTTTTATTATAATGTTTACTTAAGCGTAGCTTTTGTTTATCACTTTTCATTCTCTGCTTAAATTTTTGTGAATTCACGTCGCATTGCTGCAATTTAAATACATTTTAAATACTTTTCTTGACACCTTTTTGGAAGTGCTTTTGTTTACTTCTTTTTTGTTTTTATTTTGTTTTTGTGTCTGTGCCAATTTTAAATTGAATTAAAGCAAAAAGGTTTATCATTGTCATATGTTTTGGTAAATATTTGTATTGCTTTTGAATACTCTTTCACCAAAATTGTATAAAAAGGTATATAGTTCAAAAAAATATGTTTTTAGATTTACCATTTAAGGGAAATCGTAGTGAAATAAACTATAAATTAAAACCATTAATATTACCTGAACATTTTAAATAAATTCCTAAGGGTATTTTATGTATTACCTTTATTTCGGTTTCACATTTATTTTTATCGGTTACTCTACGCTTTGACATTCATTTCATTTGCATTGTCTGACATTCGTCGTTGGCTGCCTTCCAGTTTTTGGCCAAATATCCATGAAATGTTGCACTTTTTTGTTGCTATATTTTTTTTCGGGACCCTGGTTTTTGTATGTCCTACGTGTTTCGTGCCATCAAAATTGCATTTGTCGTTGCTGCCATTGAAACATACGGCCTGTTAGAATGTTATCTCCAGACAGAAAAAACCAGCGTGTTTTAATATTAATTCATTTCGACTAATTTCATTTTAATTTGCCGTATACATTTCACACGTTTTATCATATTTTTTTTTCGGAGCTTTTGCCATTGAATTGAATTTAAGTATAGATAAATAAATACGTACATGGAATGGGATTTAATGTTTCTTGCGAAATAATTCAATTAAAAGTGTTCTTTTATTTTAATTTGATTTGTTTTTGATCGAGCATGAAACACAACAACCAACACATACCCATACCCAAAGAGAAATGTAAGGGAAAAAATGGCATAATTGAAAAATCATAAAAAACACTGGGGGAGGGGGTTAAAAAAAAAGCAAATACAACAAGTATTCAATTCGGAGAGCAAAAATGTCAAACATTGTACCAAATGTCAATTAAACATTCGACAACGACGAGGAGAGGCGAAAGAACAAATAGATGGGTTAACAGAGGAGGAGGAGCAGAGGGGGACCCCCTTCCCCAGTCAACAATCAAAATCAAATTGATTTTTAATTAATTTTCGCCACATTTTTTCTCTCTTTCTGCCTGCCCGTCTGTCTGTCTGTTGGGTGCAAAAAATGTGTGAGAAGTGATTGAAGTAAATGAATGAGAATTGCTCTGAATTGGTTGACCAACCGTTCGGTCCGAGGTGGGTGGGTTCAATACCGGCGGCGACGGGGTCGTCCTCCTTGTCTTGTCAACTATTATAAATTCAATTTAGATATGCCATTCGATGAATGCCGCCGGTTGCGAGACAAATGAATGCCGGGCTGCCTGGCAGCTGATGAATAGCAAAATAAAAATGAGGAAACTACCATTTGCAGATGGGTGTGTGTATGGTACATAAAGGATTTTTTTGTTTTGTATAGATTGGGAAAAACTAATTAATGAAGCTGTCAACAGGCTTTAAAAGTCGTGTGTACAATAATATACATAATCAAGTTTATTAAAAGCACAAAGGATACGATTCAGGATTATAACAATGTCGTTTAAATAGTAAGAAATATGAGGAGATGGCAGGTAAAAGATTCGTATTGTCAAGATCGAATTGAATACCAATTAAAACGCGTCTGGGAAACCCTTCTAATACAATGATTGATCTCTGTATGTCTTAAATACTAAATATTGAAATACAATTTTTCACAATAAACTAAAATATTCCTTCTTTTCCAAGCTTTCAAAAATTCTCTACCTTTTCCGATAAATCCCTTTTGATTTTAGTTTTCCAATTTTTTCTGCAACTCATCGCAAAATGGTTTTCATAACCCCCACAAAACTGGTAGTAATCCTTTTCTAAATTGTGGCCAAAAGCCATTTCTGTTTTATAAAAAAGTGTGGCAAACGAAAAAATAAAAAATAAATCATGGCGAATTTCGTATTTATTTGAGGACACGATATTTAATTACCTGACATCCTCGCTGCCAGGAAAGGCAGCAACCACTCGACTTCACATCGACTGACACACTTGAAACTCGAATGCAACACCACCCATTGCCACGCCTCTTTAACCCTTTGATATAACGCCCCCCTCCTGGCGTTTATATCTGGATGTGTGTACTTCACTTTCCCATAGTGTGAATTGCAAATGAAATGCATTGTAGGTGGTGAACGCGCATGCAGGCGTTGACTTATAGTTATCGATAGGCTCTCGACAGGCTAAACGAATTTATTTTGTCTAAACAAAACCTCTGGCAGCGTTCTAGAATTCACAGGGAAATTTATAGGGTGAAATTGTAAAATAAAATATGACGGGCCTAGAAGAAATTTGGAACAAGAGAAGAGCTAGACGGCTGAATATAAATATTATTTTGATATAATAACTTGAATGGTAAAGTTGTAAAGTTACTCCACCTAAAAGGGTACACCGAAAGGTGTCCGATAATATCCTTAAGTTTATGCAGTAATTTCAATTAATTTCTGTCAGCCAGAACATGAAATCTTAGACTTTGTTGCTAATTGCCCAAGGCGAGATAAAAGAGACCCCAACGAACTACTCCACCATCCCAGGCGATCGCCAGAGAGCAGAAAGAGAGGCGGAGGGACTAAGCTGGCCAAAATGCAGTTAGGCAGGTCGTGGTAGCTTTGAAAATATTTTTAGGCCAAGAACCCGATCACGTTAATGACGACAACGATGCTCGGTCATAATGATCTCATATGGTTTGTTGTTGCCATCCGACCGAGCGAATGTATTTCGTGCGGTTAACGAACTCGCAATCAAAGTTGCTTGACTGGAATACGAAAAAAAAAAGAGTGCTGGGGGTTCGGGGCGAGATCGTCAGCGATCGTGAGCTCGACTGGCAGCTTTTTTGAATGTCATTGCCGAGGCTTTGAGAGCAAGGTGGTGGTGGTGGTGGTTCCCTCTCTTTTTTTGTCTGAGTCTCTCTTTATCTCTCACAGTTTGCATAATTTTCCCGAGACACAGCTTCTTCTTCTGTGCTAATTTCTCAGGTGCTCCGTGCATTGAACTTGTGAGCTAAAAAAAAAAATAATATAAAATAACAAAAACAAAAACAATCACGTGAGAGCGGAGCAACGAGAAACTACCGCTTAATTACCAACCCATGTTGCAGCAACATGTTTAAGGCAACAAGTCGTTGTTTCCGCTATCGGTTTGGATTTGTGCTAAGCACTGCAGTTCTTGCACTGGGGAAAAAAAAATCAGTAGAAAGTGTGAGAGGGTTTATATTAAAAATATAAAATAAAATATTTACGCTAGTAGAAAATATAAAAAAGAAAGCAAATAAATATAAACATTAACCTAAAAACTTGCTTAAATAATGTTTATTAAAAGACTAAAGAATATATTTTTTTTCCTTTAACTCTACTGTAATTATTATTAATTTTCCAAGTACCTAATTATTTCTCAGTGCACCTCTTCTTGTACGATTAACCGTTAGATTCTTCTGGCTCAGGTCGTCGGCAGGAAAAGGAAGAAAGAATGTTGTCTTGTGCCCATTTGGGTGAATGTAGTTGATAATGGTCAAGAGGATAATGACGCTGATGGTGATGGATATTCCATTTATTGCCAACAATTTTCCAGTTTTCATAAATGGCTGAAGAGAATAAGGCAGGCTCTGTGTCTCTCACTCGCTCTTCTCGTGCGTGAAATCGGCTTTACTTGTTACCAAGTATTACGTGTATCTTGTTGCGTTTGTTTTTTTTTTTCTTTTCACACTCAAAAAAGCTCCGGCTTTGATGTTGCGATGTACGAACCTTACTTAATTTGTAATTTAGTGCGCTCCGGGTTTTTCGGTTTTTATTTTCTTTGCCTCTGATCTGTTCCACCGCCCCTCACCTCTTTAGCCCTTCCCCATCGCTCGGTTCTCGGCTTAATTTGTTTAGTCACACTTTGTTGAAGAAGTCAACAAACTCCGCATGGGTTTGGGCTTGCTTAATATATATTATACTCGACGCAGTCAACGAAACCTTTTTTTTCGCTCGCTGCCTGGTTTATGATCATTAAAATGCTTACAAGGCGCCTGAAACTTGTCATCCAGTTGTGTATAATTAATGAAGCTCATTTCGGTTAGAATCACTTCGCCCCTTTCCTTTTTTTTTATGTTTAGCTGGTGAAATTAAGTTAACGGGAGCCGAACTTGTGCAAAGTTTTTGGCTGAGAGGCTCGTTGGCTTTTACCTGTTGGATTCTGAGTGGGCAAAGTGTTATCTAATGGTGGGAACATTTGCATATCTTTTTTCTGACTGACTCTTTTTCCCTTTTTATTTTTATATCAGCAGTAATATCAGACAAAAGCCTGATTATTTATGATTTCGTGATAATTCCTAATCAGGCAATTTTTTCGTTATTTAGATTTGATGATTTAACTAGTTTTTATAGTGAATGATGCAATACTATTAACGTTAATTAGCCATTATTTTGTATCATTTATTAGTTTATTTGTGTAATAAAAACAAACATAACAACGATTATTTTCATGAATATAAAACATGAATTTTATTTTCTTTTTGAGATTTTGGTATTATTTCTGAGATAAAATTGTTTCTAACAATTAAACCTTATCTCTCTACGAAACACAGAATTCTCAATAATTTTTTAATATTTTAGAAAGCAACCTGTTAGCATTTTGTAATTCTCTAATTTTGGCGGTTTTTGCCTTTTTTTTGTAACTTCTGCGGTGAACAAAAACAATGCATACATTTATGTATGCAACCCACCCTCTCCACCTCTTTTCCCTTTAACCTTCGCCTGGTGATTTTCTACAAAAGATAACTGCTCTTTTCTGCTCAACAGCTGGCAATGCCGCTAATATAAGTCCCTGTTCTCGTATAAGAGCCGTATACAAAAGTCTCCACTAGCCAAAAGCAACAGTTCGCTTGCTCGCTATCGAAATCTCTCTCTGTTTTTGTTGCTGCTCACTCTGTTTTTGTTGCTGCTCACTCTGTTTTTGCTCTCTATATTTTTTGGGGTGTGCCGCCAAGGCGGAAAAACGTCAACAACAAGTGTTTTTCACTCAGCTCTCTCCCATGCGCTCTCAAAAGGTTCTCTCGTTCCCCCTCTTATACGGCACCAGTGCTGCCAGGGGATGACTGCTTGTAAGAGCTAGATTTTGATTAAAAACAACTTTCAAGAAAAAAAAATATTAATAAATAAATAGTAATAAAATGTAAAGGGTTCTAAAACAATCAGGGGATTTCCTTTACGACTGAATTAATGCGATGTAACTGCAGTATATTTAGTCGACCCAAATAAGTCACCCGGCATTTTCCTTTGCCATGTATTTTGTATTTTTTCTGGCGTTTTATAACAAATATATGTTTATTTTGAATTTTAATAATGTTTTTATATTTAATTTGACTGAAACTTTAGAGTCTTACTTGGTTTACCATTTTAATTTAAATGTTAAATCTCACCTTAAAAAAAAACACGCTAAACTGGCAACACTGCGTATACGGCACTTGCATTCGTTTAGCGGGGGCTCTTCGGCTCTCACTCGTTTCGGCTCGGCTTCCGGTTTTCGGTTTCGGCTCTGCCGAAGCGGCTCGTGTCTGGTCGTTTCTGTTCGGGCGGCTGATTAGCAGAGTTCCTTACCAAGTTCCAAGTTTCCAATCAGTTCGCCATGAAATTCTGAACACAACGGTTGTCTCCGTGCATCTCGTTTCCGTTTTACACTTCAATTTCGCCGTAGTCGCAGTTTTCGTGCTTTATTTACGGTTTATTTGGGTGTTACAACAAGCCCAAGAATTGTTAAAAACAAGTTACCCCAATTTGATCAGTGCCTCTAAACAGAATTACCAAATATATTCGCAATATAAATATATTAAAAAAATATAAGAAAGAAGCAAAAAATAAGAAGTCCCACAGATATTATCCCTAGATGGATTGTGCGTGTCGTTTAATTGATTTCAAGGATTGCCAAATGGCAAAAGTAAATTAAAACTGTCTCGTTTTCCGTTTCGGGGATTAAAAGTGCTGCAGATTATAACACGCAGAAGGAGCCCGAGAGCTCCCCAACTGAATCTGAATCGGAATCGCTTTTGTGGCCGCCGTGTCACGTCTGAAAAACGAGATTCGGCTTAAAATTTAATTGAAACACCCAAAAGAAATTCCAAACAAAAAACAAAAGCAAGAAAAAGAAAATTATTTAAAACAAAGAAAAGTACAGTGAGTTATCATACGTAAAGTGTAAAGTATCTTATTCCGGCATCATCAGCCGGAAAGTGTTGCAAAAATAACAGCAGCAACTAGGCAAAATAACAACTATCACAGATCCGGGCGATAGCAGAATGGTGGTTTTAGAAACTGCCAGCGCCCTTTTGGGCGGACCATATGCCCAAGGCGCCCCCGCCTTGAAAATGGTCCAGAAACGCTACATTGGATTACATCAGTGGCTGGGACCAATTCGGACCAAGGAGCTAAAGGAGCATATTGTAAGTTGCACTCTGAAATGGTTCCTTGAAATTTATTTCGATATGAAAATGTCAGAAGTCTGAAGATAAGTAAAGGAAATGTAATGTTTTGTTGTGGATATTTGTGGATATAAAATAAAATAATATCCATAAATAATTAACAACCTAATCAGAAGTTCAAGTATATAATAATTAAACAAATAAATCTTAAACAAAACTTATCTTACTACGGTTATGACTGGCTTGAAAGTGATTCACCGGCATAAAATTTGCAGAATATAAAAAAGCAAACGATAACAAAACATTTTGCACAACTGTTCTTGGTTTAATCTTAAAAGAAAGCTTTTAATTCGTCATTTAAAAAAAAAATAACCTTTGCAATTTAAGAAAAATAAACAAAAGAAGGGTAATCTTAAGCTGTGGATTTTATAAAACATGAAAACAAAAAGAAAATAAAGTCAAATCAATATTATTGAAGGGTTTCGGAATGCTTAAAACATATAATTAGTATAATAGTTTAAATACAAAATTAATTTAAAATTAACTCCCTCGCAATTCGATAATTTCTAGTGTCTTTTAATTATTTCCGTTGATTGTTTCCTCTGTTGACTTACTATTTGTTTGCAACATTTATTTTCCAGACAGTTTTTCACTGGACTCTGTTGAATTTCTATTTGCCGATTTTGTTTTTCCGATGGCTGATTGATTGATTGGCACATTGATTGATTATTTTAGTACAGAGCCAAATCCCTTTTATATACGCCAGCAAATGGCGTGCTGCTGCTTTTTGCATACTTATTTCTCCAAACCGGGGATTACACGGTTCAGTCCAGACTAGAAGAATCTGAATCTTCCGCCCAGGAGACCAGAAGAAACTGGCTGGCTTAATCTTTCTTTCAAGACTAATGAGGTTCTGCATTAGTCGTTTTCCTAGAATGTGTGTGTGTGTGTGTGCATGGGGTCTCTATGTTTTTTATTAGATAACCAACCACAGACCGAAAGGTAAGCGGAGAAGAGTTCACTTTTAGCTCTAATTAATGGGGGTGCCTGTGTTGGTCGGTGAATTTATGGCCAAGGCTTAAATAGCATATGAATTATGCTCTGGGGCACAGGAATCGGCCAGCCAGCCAGCCACGCAGGCAGGCAGAGGCAGAGGCAGGCAGTCGGCCGAGCAAGGAAGATGGAAGAGAGTGCATTTTCCAATTGAGTGATTTATGCGCTTTGAAAATCCCTGTAAAGTGGTTAAAACACAGTGCACATTCGCACAGGCAGATGGATTATCAATGCATAATCACACACAGGGCATACTCGCTATTGAAGAAGAAGTCTGTCCATGCTGTGTTTAGCCCAAAATGAGCTAAATAATAGATGTTTATAATTTGTTAGGCATGCTGTGAGCCATCTCCCAGCTAACCTCAGTAGCACCTTCCCATATCTACATACATTTTCTAGTGCCTAAAACCACCCGCAGATTACGTATTCGACGTGTGTTGCTGCGCACTCGGGTTTCCATTTCCATTTCTCTAGCATCTCGCATCTCGCATCTAGGCAACAAAACCGACCCAACTAACTTGACTGACTGACTGACGCATATCAAAGTGCATAACCAAGTAGCCAGATCCAAATAAGGCAAAAGGGGTTCTTGGGTTGAGGAAAATGCAACTGTTCTGTTACTGTTTTCCCGTCCGTTGCTAAAGCTCATTATTTCAAGGGGGCCAAATGAGAGGAGATGTCATTGTCAAATGCCTGTGACACTCTGACGGTAATTAGATGGGAATTTTAGCCAAATAACACAAGTGGACGGTCGGAGTGAGTGGTGTGTTTGTAAGTGCGTTATGCAAATGTATATGGATTTTATGGATCGATCGAATGGGGGTTAACAAGACTTTGGTGTTTTGGTTGAAGGTGGAAGTGGAAAAAAGCCTCAGTGGTTAGAGGTAGAAAACATACATATTTGTTATAAACTTGTCAAGGTTTAAACAGAAATGGGTCAATATCTACGACATATTTAATAAAAGCCATAAATTTGTATTTATTACTGGAAAATATTACCTATATATTCCTGCTGTGATATCTCTATCTATAAGTAACTTGGCTGTGATATACCGACAATGGGTGAATTTAAATTAAATTAAACTACAATTCCCAAGCATGTTTACCGCATTGCCAATGGTAGTTTAGGTTTTCCCCCTCACCCAACATCTCACAGTCGTGGCCATAACATATCTCTCTTTTCTCTCGCTCCCTAATTTCCAGCTGACTCCGGCAACTTTTCAAATAGATTAACTTCCAGCCAAAAACTTCTCGGCAACTGCAATCTGCAATCTGGCGTTCATGTCTCGAGTTGACCTGCTTAAAAGGCCCACAGAACCGCAGCACCGCAGGCAGCAGCTGTCGTGGGTTTTCAGAGAGCCGCCACCACCGCCACCACCGCCACCACCTCACACCCTGAGCCTAACTCAACTCCTCCAGTGGGTTAACCTCCACAAGTGGCCATGATGCCAAAGATGCCTCGCATCCATCCGTCTTGTCTTGCCTTGCCTCGCCTTGTCTTGTCCGAGCTGCAACTCGAAAACTTCACACAAGTTAAACACTGAAAAGTGCTCGAGGCGAATGGCAAGTAGAGTGTAGAGGCTTTTCCCTCCAAAGGAAAAACTTATCTAAGCCGTTGTTGTTGTTGTTGGGCTTTTCTAAATGTCATTACATCAGTTGCCATCCCTGTTGCTCCTTCAACTGCTGAGGGTTTTCCTTTACATTTTTTTTTTGCTGTTGCTCTGTAACTTTGTTGAGCATTTTACTCCCTGCAATTTGTTGTTGCCCCTGCCTGCCTCTTCTCTGTATCTCTATCTCTATCTCTGGTTCTGCTCAAGTGCATTTGGGTTATGCTAAAAAAAAAAGAGAAAAAAAATTAAATAGGGGGAGTTTCTTGTAGGAAGCGACGAAGCTTAAGCTGAAGTCTCATGTTCGACGGTCCGTCATCAATTAAATCACGCAACTTTCTATGAAATTAGCCGGGCTTAGAGCGTAAATCAAACACGATCACGACTCCTGATTACTCAGTTTTCTTTGTGGTTTTCCCTTCCCTTTCTTGGATTTCCACTTTAATCTGGAATCTGAAGTATTAACCTTCTTCTTCTGGGTTCTTGACTCCATCAGTGGTTTTGCATTTTTCTCGAGAATTTTTATACTCTATAAAGAGATGCTAAAGTGGGGTATATTGCCACAAGCAAAAAGGTTGCTTTGTAATCAGAGAAATCTGATCTATCATGCTTTATTTTCTTGACTCTACCTAGAGAGAGAGAGCACTTAATATTCGTTGCATGGATAATTTTAATTGAAAATTCCGCTCGGATTTCTCTGCTTGCCTTGCAAATTGCAATTTCCAAACATTATTTCAATTATGTGCCAGCGTGTGTGAGGGCCAATACTCACTCAGGTATCTGTATCTGTGCCTTGTGTACTTTGCACACCTATTCTGTAACCTCTCCCCTCGCTCCCCTCAAAGCTACACACCTGGCTGAATGTGTGAATGGTTTGTTGTTATTTTCCTTTTTTTGTTTTTGTTTTATATCTTTTTTTTTCGCTTATATTGCAATTTTCCGTTTCTTATTTTCTGCTGGCAGCATTCGTGTTCGGTTGCAGCTGCAAGTTCTCTTGCCCTTCTTTCGCAGTCTCACTCTCTCATTATTTTACACTCTTCATAAATTAAAAGTTAATAAAAACCCGCAGGTAGCTCTAATTTATTTTTAATATTTATTTTCATGTTTCCCATACGCTGCGTGTATAATTACAGCCAAGGAAAGAATATGTACTTATAAATGTGTACAAATGGGGTTAAGAGAATAGCACTAAAAATAAACAATTTTGAGTTCTAAAGAAGTTTTATTATGAGTTTCTTTTTATTACTTGTAAAATCTTCTTAAAATTCACATTATTAGTAGCTTAAACATTATCTTAAAAATCTTACACAAATTACCAAAATTCAGTCCTATTTTCTCGACCGCAACTGTATGTACAGCTGTGTTCATTGAAATAGCAGTGCCCACGACCTGCACGTTTAAGATTGG
>JAEIIL010003632.1:0-15426 GCA_018905715.1 Drosophila lini | reverse complement strand
GTTAGAATTGCGTGCTTAAAAGTTATTACCAAAAATTTAGTGCTGAAAACTATTAACTTTTCTGATATTGCTATTTTATAATTTACAAGATTTCTAAAGATTTCTTAATATTTAATAAATAAGAAATAAATCTGAACTTCATTAAAGTGTATTACAAACCTTCGCTCAAAAATATGTTATATTAGTAAAAGATCATAATCCCGGTAAGCTGCCTTAAAGCTATCAACGAATTAAAAAAACTAACTATATATTGTCAGGTTATTATCTGATAGCCCAAGAACTCCTGGTATTTCTTCAAAGTGTATTCTTGATAAGATATCATAAAGGTTTTCAGTTTATCAGCGTGGATTTTAAATTAGCCAGGCGCACACTCTCCCGGCTGCCTTATCAGTGTCACTGATTAGGGACACTGTTCCGTTATGGTCGTCCTGCTGTGATCCTGTCCTGCCGCCGTCAAGCTTAGGTCTTGGGATTTGTAAGATGGACCGCCGGCACTCGAGGAGACACTCCGACGAAGACGAACGGCGGCACACATGGAGAGCAAACACAAACACACCAACACCAGCACCAACACCATCAGCAGCAGCATCATCATTATAGTCGGCGGAGCAGGGGTACCTCCACCTTCTCCTCCTCTCCATCACCATTCCCATTCCCCCAAAGAAACGAACAACGAGCAGCAGAAGCAGCGACGACGACGACGACGACGACGCGACTTCGAATGCTGAGGCGAGCGTTTCGCAGATTTTACGTTTCAGTTTCGTGCAAAACGTGGAAGCGGCTGGTCAACCCAGGAAAATAAGCTCTGAAAACCGCTAGAGGAAAATCCAAAGACTCCGGCGGCATTGGTCTGAGTGGGAAAAACATTCAAATTGCCCGTTAAACGTTAGTTTTGATTCATTACGGCAAGTTGGAAGGCATTTGCATAGTGCAATTGTTGCGGCGCTGCGACCACGACTAACGAAAAACAAAAAGAAAAACTGCAGCAATCTGCTGCAAAAACCGGAAATTCTAGATCTCTCGGATCTCACGATCCCAGCGTATAAACAAAACAAACAAATCCTAAAAAACTGAAAGACCCAACAACTGAAAAACCCACAAAAAAGTGACACAAATAAAGCAAATCCGCGGCCGGTGTGTGTCCAGTGGATCTGGTACTCATAATACCTATCCTATCTATACCTTTGGCTATATAGCCCCTTCCCGAGAAACGCTGAGTGTTGAGTTTATTTCTGTTTCTGTGTCGGCTTCAGCGGTTTTCGCTTTTTTTCTTGTTATTATTGCTGGCCAAAACGAGGGAAAATCGGCGAGACGGCAGGACGGGTCGTGGAAAATCGTGCGCTCTCAAAGTAACATATTTATTTTTAACAATTTCGCAAGCGTTCAAATTTTGCTCCAGCAAAAAATCAGAACTCAGAAGCCAGACAATCGCAACCAGAACAACAACAATAAATAGATCGGCGGCAGTGGCGGCGAGATCGTTAAGAAGCCAGAAAGGCCAAAATCGAAACAAAAAACCAAAACAGCAGCCGTTGCGGCAACGGCCGGCGACTTTTGCCTCTTAAAATTTAGTTTGGTGAGTAATCGTTAAATAGTGTAAAAGGTACGAACAAAAATATATATAAACAGCAACAAATCATAAAAATTTGCTTTCCAAAATAGAAACAAAAAGTGGAGATAAATTCAGTTTGATGATTAAGCATTTAGTACTATAATTAGCCACGGCCGAATTAATAAGCGCAATTAGCTAATTACACTCCACAAGGCGGGGTAAATCTTAATATTTGGAGTGGAAAATATAAAAATTAGAAAAATGCCAGATAATTAGGCGTCTTTTTGTTGGGTTTGGGTTATAGGAGTAATCTTTAGTGATCTTCATAAGTAATATCCTTAAAAAGAGTCATTATTCCAGTGCAAAATAGAATATATACTCTAGAAACTAGGTTTATTTTGGCAACGATTCAAATGAAGAGCCTGAATTTGTAAGGGAAACAACTAAATTCAAATAGTAATTATTTTAAAGAACTACTTTCTTTGTAGAGGAACTTTAAAGCATATTTGATAAGCAACTGGATCCCTTAGAATAACAAAAATAATTAATTTAAGAGCTCCTAATATCTATATTCTAAATGTTTAGACAGAATTTTTATAATATTTCTACAATTTCGAGATTATTATCAAGAAAAAAGACCAAGATTTATTAGCGTTCCCCGCCGATATTAATATTATTTATATCAGAAAAATAAATACGATGAAAAATACAAAGGAGATCTCCATTTCTCCTTTTCTTCTACCGACTATTACCCCAAAATTCCATACAGTTGACCCCATTTAAAAAGTCCTTCTTCATGTTTCGCTTCAATAACTCTCTCTGGAAAGTCAGTCAAGGACTCTGAAAAGCTACTCCCCAACTTCCCTCCGTTTGGCATAAAACTTTTATGTATTTCCATCGCCAGACCGAGAGAAGGAGAGTGACGAACTAGCCCAAGGACAACGGAAATACTTGTGCTCTATAAAAGCAAATCCAAAACCATAAATCTGTTTCGCCCTTTGCCAGAGAGTTCGAGAAACCCTCCCAGAAAATATATATTGTTCGCACCAAAACCCAGCACAAGAAACAAAAGCGTGTCGCTGGCTCTTATATATGTGTTTATGTTATGATTACATTTAGCCGGCATTATATTTGACGATTATTGCCAGTTGTGGGGTTTATTACCCGAAGGAGCCAGGTTGGGCGAGGGGGCGAGAAATCTTTATTTTGTCAACCCGAGAAATGGGCAATGAATTTTCGTTTTTGTAACCGCCTCCCGCGTCATTAATTCGAACGCATGCACTTATTCATAATTACACCTCGCGATGCATGTTTCCTGGTGGACAAAAACACATATTAATAAACGCCTACAACAAATTCTCTTTCGCTGTTTGGAAATTTCGAAAATACCCCAATGACGGCCACGGTGTTATTAATATGAGACGCTTTCTTTTTATACCAAGAACCCATCTATAAATTGTCCGAGATACGTGTATATGTTGAACAAATCGCCCCGCGTTGCTTTTAATTAATTAATAACATAATTTATGCCTTGGCTAGCCCAACGAATTAATAAAGCATTGTACGTAAATTAAATTTTCCTCAAAAACAGAGGTCAAGTGGCCTGCAGTCAAGAAATTAAGCAATGCTGGTCTTATTTAAACTTATTTGCTAATATTTTAAATAAATCAAAGTGTCGTTATGTGAGGTGGGCCAAGAGAGACCCATGGGATGAATTTCATAATTTTTCAACAGAATTCTTCTCGGGAAAGAACAAGATTTCAAATAATTTAGGAGACGTTTGGCAATAAATTAGGTTTGTGAAATTTTGGATATGAATATTCCTTAAATCATTTTTAAGGCGAATTTTGGTAGGAATATTATTATGAATTGAAATCCCTTTTAAAGGTCCGTTATGTTTTGTGAAAGTTTTGAAGAAAGCTTCAAGATTAATCCATCTAAACCTGACGATTCTGTTGAACAATAAACACTAATCTCTGAAAATCTTCACTCTCGTTCACCTGATCTTCTCACCTTATCTCGCAGACACGATTTTTTTTTTTAGCTTGGCTTCTGTGGAAGGCGTATATAGTATATACTTTTTATTGCGTTTTTCATTCACGAAAAGTGGAAGCGAAAAAAAACAAGAAAAAACCAAAGAAAAAGAGTGCTAGCCACCGGAAGATTTAGCAACAATTTAACATTTAGCTGGCTGGCAACGACGACCCCAATTTCCATTTCCATTTTCAAATTTGGCAGCCGCCAAGGTGAGTGCTTTTCCGAGTGCGAGTGGATATACCTACGCTATATCTATATAGACATATATATTAGTCGTAGGACCCTCAGATCGGTTGTTTGTGTTTCTTGGTTTCTTGCTGCTTGGCTAATTTACAGCCCGAGTGATTGTCTACAATAATTTTTGAGAAATTGTTCCCAAAGCAAGCCTCCTCGCTGCACTTTGCCTCGGACAACTCGTAAGTTATATTTCCGCACTCTTGATGCGTGGGATGATCATATACATATGTATATATATATATTTTCCCATCGAAAAAGTGCACAAATTTTCAGCGTGTACGTAAATTATCTTGAGTGACAGACGTTCATAAAATTAATGTTTTTGTAATAATATAAAAAAAAAAAAAAAAATCGAAAAAGAAAAACAAAAGCCAATGAAAATATTCCAAGAAACCGTTGAATGTTTTTCTTTTTTTTTTGTAAATATCAAAACGTTCTATTTTGACAAGGTTTACGGCAATAAAACAGTATATATATGCATACGTAAATTTTATTTTTCTTAAGTCGCAGTTAAACCCATTTACGTAAATCCCAGTTTATCGGCGGTTGACTTATCCATTAGAGCGTGAAGCGTGCCAATTGAACACCTTTGCTAGACATTTCTACCTGTGAGTGAGGAAACTGGCAACATAGTGGGAAATTAAAAATGATTCTAGCTCTTTAAATTGAATTAATTTAATTGAAATTTGTTTTTATTTGTTAAAAGATAAAATAGTTTCATTAAAATGGTTTCATTGCTGTGTGTTTATATATTTTTTATAGAATTTTAACTGTAAAATTATTAAATTATTTTTATATGGTACGTTTGAGATTATTGATAATTTCTATTCAAATAAACTATTGGAAGGAAAAATTAGGTCAAAAAAAAAAAAATATAATAATGCAATAAGAACCCAAAATACTACAATTTAAATAACGTTTTCTTTCGTTTGATAATGAATTTTTCTGGCATTAATTTTCCTTTCCGATCAAATGTGATTATTTAGTGATTTTCTGTTTTGTTCTATTATTTCAAGAAAGGCTCCAGTTAAATAATAAAATAATAAGTATTTAACCAAAATAATCTTTAGATTAAAGTATTTCTTTATTCGTTCAAAATCAAAACACGATCCCTGATATTCCAGTTTTTTTGTAGGTTATTTCCTGTCAGCGACTTGAAGATGATTTAAATTATTAAAAACCGCCTTTTTATATACAACATTCAATAAAAAACCCTTTCAATTTTCGCCTCTGCCTGTGCCTAATCCATTGTCATCTTCTTGGCCTTCGCCCAGCCAAAGCTGCAGTTAATGACGCAGAGCACCAAAAGCGAAGCCCCAGACCTCTTTTCGGTTGGCTTTCCGTGCAATCTGCGGCGAATCAATTGAATGTTCTTCTATGGCCTGACTGGCCTAGATTTTTTCCAGCAGCCGCTTAAACAATAAAAAGCCACTCGGGCTGGCAGCCAAGAATACACGGATGGTTATTGATTTTCATAGACACTGCTGCCCGCGCCAGAAGGGATCTGAGACCCCTCATTTTGCATTTCGGTTGGACTGGTACTCTTTCTTCTGAAATTAAATGCATCTGTGCATTAAGGCGATGGGCCTCAAGATGAAATCGCCTTTGTGCCCGCTTGGCTCCTCGGGGGCCCTTCTTTTGTTGTGAAGGCAGGCAGCCATTAAATTGAATCAAGACTGCAGGCATTGTTATTAATAATATTAGTGTGTGATATTAACTGAACTGCAGGCAGGCAGCACCCCTTTGTGTCCGGGGAGAAGAAAACCCTTTGGCGAACTCAATTTTCCTGCGCTATATGTGTTACTTACTCTATAAATGCCATTGTCTGGTCGCCTGGCGCTGCGATGATAAAGCCCGGGACAGACACTTGTTGCTGGACCGGCGGCCATTTCATTTCGTTTTATTTCGTTTCATTTCACTTTCAATTTATGAACACCACCCTGAATGGCTCTGCCGGGCCTAAACACAATATCCTCGGTCGGTTAATTAAACGACCATGGTCGTCTGGCAATGGGAACCGATTGGATGGGATTGGATATATATAATACGTGTGCTCCAAGGCAATTTGGAAGAACAATGCGGCATTTAACCAAGAGCACTTCAGATTTAATGGATATGTGAATTGAACTCAAAGAATGGGAACTGAGTGGAAGTCCCATGAATGAAATATTTGTATGTGTGATTTTTCAAATGACTTCTGGTTAAACTTTGGGGGAGATTTACTTAATGGTGATTTTTAGGTTCTGGAATTAAATTTAACCGTGCTATAAAACCCATTTTAAGTATCCGCAAGCTGACAATCGTATAGATTTGATATTTGCATTGTTATCCAAAAATATAACCAAACACTGCTGCCTTTCGATTGCAGAGAAATCGACAACAGGAAGCCGGGCGACAGGAACTCCTCCGAGGACGAGGACAATCGTCGAAGCTCAGGCTAGGATTGCGAGAGAGATGTCCACGGCCACTTGTGCCCGCTTCTGTACGCCTTTGACATCCGGCCCGGCAGGATCCACATCAAAATTGACAGCCGGAAGCGTGACGACAGGAAGCGGAAGCGGCAACATGACGTCGTCGTACAAGAAGAAGATTCCATCAAACAGCACAGCAGCAGCAGCCACAAATGACAGCAGCACCACAGAGGCAACATTCACATTCAAATTGGGCCGCTCCAATGCCCGGAGCAGCAGCAACGTAGCCTCCAGCGAGTCCTCCGATCCGCTGGAATCCGACTACAGCGAGGAGGAGGATGAGGAGCCGGAGAAGGATCAGGAGCCGGTGGCCAACAGCCGGAGCAGCAGTACTACCACCACCACAAGCAGCTCTGCTGCTGGGCAGGACCATGATGTCGACGAGGAGGAGGACGACGACGATGATGACGACGAGGAGGAGGCAAATGGCCGGGATGGCGATGATGTGACCCACGATTCCAGCGAGAGCATCGAGGAGGATGACGGCAATGAGACGGACGATGAGGAGGACGATGATGACTCCGAGGAGAGCAGCAGTGTCCAGACCGCAAAGGGAGTGCGCAAATACCACTTGGACGACTACCAGATAATCAAAACAGTGGGTAAGTTAACACTGAAAGAAATATTTGGGGAAATGGTTACTTTTTTAAAATTTAAATAGATATAAAATGATTAATATTTTTATTAAAATATTTCTTATTTAATATAATTAATTTTTAGTTATAGTTACCCATTTCATCTTCTTCTTTGTTATTTTTAGTTAAACATTTTTTTATTTGTTCATGAAAAGCTGTTTACCCACGGGTCGCACGGGGCGTATGATTGATGTTAAGGTCCGTTCAAGACCTTCAACTTGTCGCGCGGGTTAGTTAGTTTACGATTTCCGATCGATTTTTCATAGATACGTTTCCATTTTCTTCTCTTTGTTGGTTTTTCGTTTGGGCAACTGTTTGGAGTGAAGCTATCACAACAAATTGCTTTCTAGGTCAAGTCAGTAGTCGAGGCATGATGAGGTCATAGTGATGCTCCTTTTACTCAGAGTACCATATTTAATCCATTTGAATAAGATTGAATACATAAATTGCTTTTTCATGGCCATTTCTATGAAAACAAAACCATAAGTTGAAGAATGAAATTTAATAACTTAGGAAAAATGCACTGTAATATTTTTTAAATTAAATTAAATATCTTACACCAGGAGTTAAAACACATTACTTTTTATTTGATAAAAATCAGATTTTGAAGTGTTTTACAATTTCCCTTTTAAAACTGAATACATTGGTTATATTTTGTTTATCACATCTGCCTTAACCAATAATAATTGAAGCAAAAAGCAATCAAAAGCTTCTGTCAAAATTCATGAGAAACACTTATACATATCAGCAGCAAAAAATATCAAAAAATATATAAATGAAAACTGGAAACCCCCACACATTTCCCCATCTTTCTTTACTTTGATTATTCAATTTATTTAAAAGAGTTTTCTCACCTGTTCAATCAATTCTTTGCCAAATGAAAAGGGAAAAAATATCCAAATACCTTTGACTCGCTTCTTTCCCTGTTTCTTGTTTGCTATTCTTTGATTTCGCTCAACGATTTAATTTCAAATATTTATTACCTCATTTTTTAAGCACTCATGCATGCGCATTGATGTGTATTAATGTTCCTCCCCTCGGGGCCCAGCATCAGTTTTCTATGGCTTTTTATTGGTTTTATGCGTAAATAAATTCTTATTGATTACGCAAATGGAGAAAAGGCAGTCCAACTTGTATTATGATTATTATGACCGCGTTCTGGCTGGCGTAAAATTCTCATTTAGACAGTACTCGAATTCAAGTATATTCAAGTACGTATATAGTGTGTATTTCTATACTCTGCTTAGGATCTTCAATGGGTATTACGTACTCGCACCGACGCTCGGCCAATTAATGCCCATAATATTTTGATTTGTTCCCCATTTTGACGTCTTCGGTGTGAGCGAAGCAGGCGCTTTTAGTGTTAGGACTAAATTTAGTATACCATCATCGGGCCGGGCTATCCGAATACTCATTAAGCCTTGTGGCATAAATATTTACTTGAGGTTGGTTGGGCTGGGGCTAGTACAGAGCGTTCTGCCTGATTTATTACCACAACATTTGCCTTACTACACGTGTGATCAATGCCCCGTTTTGTTTTTTGCTATCCAAGTCATTTGAAAACATTTGTGCAGCGATCTCTGCCTAGGACCAACTCAAAGCAATTGCTGAATACCTGTGGGCGGAATCACCTTCAAAATTGTTTTATATTCCATTTCTTTCACTTGCCCAGATTAATTACAGCAATAAGTTTTTTGGCAAATCGTTGTGGGAGTTAATTGCGTTTAGCAAAATCTTCTAAATGTGGCTTCTGGGAACGTTTTCCTATTTTTAGAATTTAGGTGTTTTTAGTTTGAGTTTGATTAATTCAAAATGTTTGATACCTAATATGAATAATAACGAGTCAAATAGGATGCTTATATTGATCTATTTATCATTTGAATCCCTTCGATCTGCCAAGTTATTCAATTCTAGATTATATACAGGATCAGCTGTTTCCTTTCCGGTTCTGGTTGTGTAAGATTTATCAGTCAACACCTCTTCCGAAGTATGAGTAATACCGCTGAGCTCCTTTTCCGCAAACGCTTTCAACACACAATAGCCCCATTCGGGCTCATCCCGTGTTGGGCGCACCACACGACGTATGAGTAATCTTGAATGGATTTCAAACAATTGCCAGACACAACCATAGCCATCGCGCACTGCCCAAAAGGTATTGAGTACGAAATTTCGGTAGAAATCCGTAAAAAGTAAATAAACCAGAGCGGATATCATGCCATGCACACGCACACCGTGAATAGGGGAATAACATATTGGTATATGATTTTGTATAGGATAAATATGAATGCCAGTGAGTCACGCTTCTATTAGGGCTTAGCAAATGGACAAACAAAGGGTATAATATACTTTCAAATTATTAAATAATTTCCTCCTGTACGAAAGGATATTGGTAGTACTTGCTCAGCACTTTACTTGTAAAGGTTCAGTTTTATAGCAGTTTATAGTTATAAACTATAATGTTTTTAATGGGAAACCTTTCTTTATGTAATTTATAATAATATTAGCTCTTTATATTTGACAGACAAAGCAATTTTTTAAATTATTAAATTAAGTACTTGTAGGAGAGTGTAATTCAATTCCCTTGTTGATAATAACAATAACAATAGAAGCAAAATGAGCAAAGGAGATGCGGCTACGGGCAAGTGAACATCATCGCCGTAATTGCGGAAAAGCCAGTGGATGCTGAAAACTAAATGGTCTGAAAATATGAGGAAAAACCGCATTGAACCGAACCGAAAGACATTGCAGACCGTGAAACATATGCCCCTCTCAAGATTTACTATAAATATTGATAGTTCAGTTGGTTGGCTTGGTTGTTGTCTTGTTGTCTGCATTCCCATTGATTAGTGAGCGACCTCAGGTCTCCTACGAGAAAAAACGGGGAATTTCCCGAGAGAACATTTCCAAAGAAATGTTTTTCAATTCGAGCAAAACAACAGAACAACAGAGACCTTTGTTTTGATTTGGGGAAACAAATAAAACATGTTTTTGTTTGTGCATGTTCTGGCTGCATGTGCTGCGTCGAATTCGATCAGAGAACGCCATTAGCCAGAAGCCATTAGCCATTAGCCATTTAGCCATTTAGCCATGGCCTTAAACCTGTCAAATCAATTGCGGAGTTGCAATTAACACTGGAGTGGAATGGACTCTGTCTCTGGTATCTCGTAAAGGAAATGTTTTTGCCTCGGGAAACTGGATTGAAGTGTCTGTCTGTTGTTGAGGCAGCCAAGAGTTTTAACTGAGTGAAAGTTCACGCAGGTATCCGGTAAGAAAGTTTATTTTATATAATATTAAAAGGAGCTTCAGGAGGTCATAAAAATTAAAAGTTAATGAAACTCGGAATCTGGATTCCTATTCAAAAACATAAAACGTGAGATATATTTAATAGAAAGAGTCTTTCCAGCTCTGTTTAATTTTTTCTTTATTAAAAAATGTTCTATAATTATTTTTTTTTATTATAAATATAGAAAGTAACCCCAACGAAAGCTTAACAAAACGCTTATATAAAAACAACGAAATTTTAAAACTGAGAAACCACAATGGCTGGTAGCCATTACTTTGGAAATGTGAAATGTGTGCTTCTGGGCGATCAATTGGCTCATAAAAATTAGCTTAATGTGCTCCTAATGCTCTGAAAATTGTTTAAAGTGTTGGAAAAGTATAGGAAACCGTCTGAAAGGATCAATAACCCCATCAATTCGTGACGAAAAAGTTATAAATTTCGTTTGGTGGCCCAGTTTTCTGACGGAATACTACATACATATACATGTATAGTAGGTATATTTACGGAAATCGCTGACAATCGAGACGCGTCGGTGACCTTCTAATATATCAACTTGACAAATTTCCCCTGTGGGAGGTGGATCGCTGGTCGTGGATCGCTGAGGGAAGCGAGTGAATGGCAATCCTTTTGGTCTTGATTGATGGATTCAGATAAATATTTACGCACAATTCTCGGAAATCTCAAGTCGGGACATAAAATTGGCCAAAAACACAAGAGAATTTTTTTTTTATGGTCGCTGATTTTCCAATTGAAATAGGCGAGTGTTCGAGAACGGCGTGTGTGGCGGGGATTCCTTTTAGCATAAATTGACTTTTAAATAATAAACGCCAATCGAGCTTCAAGCGGCCAGCAAAAAATGTATCTGTCGGATGCCGAACACATGTCCCGCTGCTCGTTGTTCCTTGTAGAACAACAAGTTGTGTGTCGTCGTCGCGTCTGCAAAGTATAACTCATAGTTCAAATGGACCGAGACTGCCTGGCTTTCTGTTGTGTGCTAAGTGCTAACAATAATATGTATATCCGCCTCTGTATCTGGCCAATATATATGTGATAATCAGCCCGGCAGAGACAAAATCAGTCAACGGGAAATTTACGATCGCATGGAAAATTTGAAATCTCTGTAAACTTTCGATGCCCCGGCGAAATGGCGAATTTTATTTTTCAACAAAAGTCGGGCCAACACACACGTATAAGCAAATATTATAGAAATTATTATTTGGCAATGTGCCGAAAGCCAAAAACGAGAACACCACTCCGCCCACCTCTCCTCCTCCCTCCCTTTGACTTGTGCCAAGAAAATCACCTCCCAAACCCGGTCCCGATCCCGATCTCAGTTGGGATCCAAATCCGGGCCCACCTCCATCCACATAAAACGAGCAAATAAAACTGCGTTATTAGCCGCCTTTCTTTTTGTCTTATTAATAAAGGTGACCTAAAAATGCACTTTGCATTTTGGCAAAAAAATATATAGACAAATATCGAACCGAGAATAGCCACGGAATGATTTTTCATATGTCGACATCAGATTTATGTCTGCTCGATCCACCCCTTCCGCCTTCGCTCTCGCAACTTTTCTTGTAAATTGTAGTGTAAAAACTTGTCAAATGTGAAAACAACATCGACAGGCAGGGGCAGGTGGGCTATTAGGTATATCGTATATATCGCCGTTTATATAGTATTATGTAGTGTATGGTAAATGGTAAACATCTGCTTTGAAAGTGTCGTAAATCGCTTAAGTTATGATCGGTGTGTCTCCGATGGAAATTGTGTGATTGGATTGGGCAAGGTGCGTGTTTGTGGTTCACCCGGTGAGTTCTATCAATTTTAGTGTCCAATAATTCTGGGAAAATAAATGTAATAAATCAAAGAATTTAATGGTGAATACTTAATTTTTAAAAAATAATTGTACAAAAATAATAAACATGAAATGCAAGCCTTATTCTGAATAGAATGTTTGAGAAATTTTCGTATTATTCTTTTTACTTTACAAAATTTTTAAGATATAAAATTTTAAGAAAATATTTGATATAGACTATACGAAGATTATCCTGATAGAATTACGGTTATTATTCGATAATTTTTAATAGATGTGGCAACTGCCTACCTTTTAAAACTATATTTATCTTTCCCTGTTACCATAAATGGTTATGGAGATGGGGTTCTAAGAAGATCTTTATTTTTTTAATAAATTGGCATTAATTTATAATAACAACAATCAGCAAAACTAACCGCTCACGTTGCATTAATTCCTAGAAAAGTGATCAAGTGGGAATTTATACACCTTTTCATTATTCTAATTGCTTCGGAGTATAATAAACTAATTAGGTAAATGTTTATAAAGCCAAAACCTACCACAAAAACTAACTTCTACACACTGTCTGGAATCGTAAATCAAAACACTAAATGCAATATCAACAACAAGTTCCCAACTGAGTAACTAAATGAATGGGAAAGTCAACAATAATCCAGTGACCTGAATACCCTTTGTTTATTGTTATTTGCAACAGCTTAAATATTGGATTTTAAGGCCTATTCGGCATTGTTTAAACTTAAGATCAGGCCAGTATTATTTTTAACCTGGCCTCCATAGCTCCATAGCGTGTCTTTCTCAGTCGGTTCTTCCTTTATTTATGTATCTTTAAACAAACTTTTACACCGACGAACTGCATAAAACGCAATTAACTTTATTTAACTTGTGCCTGGTCTGAGTTGCAAATGGTGCCAAGTTTATATTCGCATTTACATGCCGCGATTTTCAGAACTTTTAACAGTACGCAAGTAAGCTGAATTGCTGAAAATTAAAAAAAAAACCGAAACAGATCTTTGCTGCAAATGATTATTATTCCCCTGAGCAAATGAAAGGCATCCATCCGTCAGACGTCGTGCATCTATATGATATATGTAGTATGTATACAAACATATACATATCTTCTCAGTCGCTGGACAGTTGGCGGCATCGCATCGCATCGTCAAATAGAAAGTTTTATGTACTGAGAGAGTATTATGTAAAATATTTTTCGCCTTTTTTCACGCACTTTTTTTTGAGTTGCATCTGCAACTTATGTCTGCGAAACAGCCAAAGAGCCGGCCCAAGAGCCAACAGGTTTGGCCACAACTTTTTTTCAGTCAGACTTTAATTGTGGCCAAGTTGGCGGCTGTCTGCGGCCTCGTCTGAGGCTCTACACTAGAAAGAAATCTTAGTTGAATAGTTTTGTATACTTAAAGGGTATTTAAAGATAATAAAATATAAAGACGTTGAAGATAATGCGTAAAAATAAAAAATTATATTTATAAATGTAGTATAGCTCTTATTTTCTTTAATATATTTTATAGGACAGGGAACATTTTTCTTAAAAGATTTTATTAGGGTGGAAAATAGTTGAAAACTAATTTAAGAGAGCGTATTTCAATTCCAAATATTTCTCTTATCAAGTTTAAATTAAATTAAATAGCATTGAATATATTATTTATATTTTGTTCTAGTTAATAGAGTTCCAAGATAATTATTTTCATAATTAACATAAGTTAGAGATCCCAATTAGAAATACCATTTATTATTTAGACTCATAATACAAAATATTTATTATATTGCAAAATATCTTAAATCATTTCCCTGTACTGGCGATAATTTCCCGTGTGAAATCTTTAGTCTCGGGCCTGTCTGCTCTGCAGCTGTCACAATTTCACTTTGGCCAGACATATTTAGGAGCAGCCAGTGCAGCAGTGGAAGCTGTGGAAATTGTGGCTAAAAGTGGTAGTTAAAACATCGGCAAATACACTTTCCTTTGCGATCCACTTGAGGTGGAGAGCTGCCTGCGAACGAGGTGCTAAGAGATCGCTTCGAGTGATTTGGGAAAGTGTGTTTGAAAAGTATTTGGAAACCCAGAGAGTGCTTGCGATATTTGCAAAGTCAGCAAGATCTGAAAGTACACAGACCAAGCACTGTTTTACAAACACTTTAGTAACTAGAACCACTTAGATGTACTAAGTTAAGTCAGATCTTTATTTGTTACTCTGTACTTGTTAGAAATTAAATATTTCTAATTAATTTTCTTTAAAACAGGATTTACTTTCCACTAGAATTTTGTTTACTTCACACATTCCCCGTTTTGATACGATGAAAAAAGAAAAGTTCAATCCAATAAAACAATGTAAATATTTAAAAAACTATCTGGTATTTTCCACACACTGGCCATGTGCCCCTTGCAAGGCATGCAACTTGTGCCGGCCAGAGAGTTTGTACTTTTCCGAATATTTCCCAACACTGCGCGCCCCCGGAAAAATTCTTTTCATTCCTTTTCCGCCTGAATTTCGGTTTTCTTCACGCTCGTAACGCCGCGTCGTGCAATCTGTCGGTGTCTGCACTTTTCAGCGGAGCGCAGAATTTTCCGCCCTCCGAAATCGATTTCGAGCAATAAAGGCATCCATCAGTGGCTGTAGTTATATATCTGCTTGATTTATATCGTCTGGCATATTTTCAATATTTATTCCCCGTTTATCCAAATTTAGAAATTCGTATGCCGCAGCTTCTCTCGAAAAAAATATTTCGCAAGTTAACGTTTTATGAGCTGTTTATTTGTGATGGCTTCATTATTATTATTTTTTTGCATTTTAAATTAGGAGGACGATGATCCAAAGTTCGACTTTTGGGGCCATCCTCGAGTTTGAGTTTGTTTGCAGGCGGACGTAATGGGTCCATAAAAGTGCCTTAAACATTTGGGAAAATTCTTCTGGGTTGCCAATTCCTCAAATGTTTGGTTTTTCGGGCATTATTTCTACAGAACTTTGTGAATTTCAAAAATGAAAATGATTGGAATGACGGGACTCATTTTCGAAGAAATCTGCCTCACTTATGCGTTTTTTCGTCTCTGGCAATTATCAATAACAGGGTTCTCCATTCTCATTTTCCTTCTCCTGCCACGTTTTATTTTCTTTTATTATTTCTCCCACTTCAAATCTTATATAATCCCATGGCCTGTGCTGAATCATTCGACCTACGTAATCGAGAAACCGATTTGTGTGCAAAGCAAAGATTCATTAATTACAATGTCGAGATTCATATTTTGATTTGCACGTGTAATGCTCCCCCCTTCGTGGAGCAGGTGTACCAGGCGGCCACCCAGCAACGCCCACCCAAAGTTTTTGTTCAAAACAATAGCACACTGTTGGGGAAATTAAGAATTAAGAATTTTCGGAATTTATTATATTTGT